>PVJS01021530.1:0-31403 GCA_004027185.1 Glis glis
GGAAATAAAAGGAGTACAAATAGGAAAAGAGGAACTGAAACTATCTCTATTTGCAGATGACATGATATTATACTTAGAAGATCCAACAAGCTCAACCAAAAGGCTCATAGAACTGATCAACAAATTCAGCAAAGTGTCAGGATACAAAATCAATCTTAAAAAATCAGAAGCTTTTCTGTATGCCAACCATAAATCCACTAAATAAGAAATCCAGAAGATGTTTCCACTCACGATATCCCCCAAAACAATAAAATACTTGGGAATAAACCTAACCAAGGAGGTAAAAGACCTCTACCAGGCAAACAAAGGGAGAAAAAAGTACATTGCAGTCCTGACTCTGGGTAGAGGGCCAAACTGACTCAACTCTTCCCTCCCAAAGGTGGGAAGAAAATGCAGTGCAAATCTGCACCCAGCAGAAGGTCCGTTGACTACAGGTCATGGAACTTGATGGTTATTCTTTAACATTTGAAATGGTACATTGGAAAATACCAAATCTCTGTGTCTTGAATCATATTAAGAATGACTGCTAGCTTGTGTTATAAGACCTAGGGAATATTTTCACATAGACTACTAGGCTAGCCTCTTATGGGAACCACTGCTCTCAGTGAAATTAGAGTAAGGCGAGGTGTTTTTTGTTTGGTTTGGTTTTTTCTTTCTCTCTTTGAGAAGAGGGATGAAGCACTGATAAAAACAAAGAAGACACTAGAATCAGACTGCCGGCTTCAGATTCTAGCTACTTGACCTGGTTGCTTCACTTCTTCATTTCTCCATCTATGAAATGGGAATAATAATAGTGCTCCTCTTAGAGAGTTGTTTTGGAGATTAAATAAGGTAATACAGGGAAATCATTTAGTACACGATAATTTCTTCTTTTCTTTTTTTCCACTTTAAGTGATACCTCTCTTTTGCTGATTTAATTCGTGATGTTGAAAACATACTTGTATAAGACAGTCTTAGGAGAAAACTGAAACTAAGAGAGATTAAATAACTTACTTTTGATCATTCAGCAAAGATGTGGCAAAATTCAGTTCTGGAAATCAACTCCTAGTTTTTAATCAATGCACTTAGCTACTGCGACCTTTCTAGAGATGTGGATATAGAACCCCATGAGAGTTATATAGCTGTTACTTTGAGATTGCCAATTAATTGAGGTATGTAAAAGTAAAGATGACTCTTATATCTTTTTCAAATAGCTAAAGATTTATTTTAGAAAGCACAGTTCAGTGCAGAGTACTTTCAAATTTAAAACACATGTTATTAGTTTATGGCTTGTTAGTTCACAAACACAAGACTATAAAAACATTTTATACCATTAAATAATTTAATGTTAGAATATTAGGAATAAAATTGCACAGAAGACCAAAGACTCACCAAGAAATATATGTATATGTAGATGTAGATGTAGATATATATGAAATTCTATTGTTTAAAATAGACTTTTACTATGCCTATTTACTTTAAGTTATACAAATATTTGAAATATGTCTAGCCCTGCGATTCAACTATGTACTCTACAATAACGAGAGTAGTTCCATGCCAACTTGGGCATTTATGTTTTTCCAAACTATCTAGGGTCATTATGGGTTGGAATGAGAGCTTCCCGTATGCTCTACAAGGGGATTTGAAAGAAATGCTAACAACAGGTTTCGAGCTCCCAGTCCCTTAGAAGGAAGTGGTTGGGTCTCTGGGACATGGTTATGAAGGCTCTTTGCCAATAAGCCTTTTGGAACAACCATACCCATGATAACAGGGTGTGAAAACCGGATTATTTTCAAGTCTGATGAATGAGTCCAGCTGTTCTGGAGACCAGTATGGGGTATGTTAGAACACGGGGTCATAGCACAAAGCATGTTTATCTCACTCCATCACGGCAATGAACATTGTCTCCAGGGAATTTCCTTGGAGAATAAGTCTGGACAGAGTCATGGCTTAATGACCAGGGGGTCTATCAGAGCATTGTTTCTAAATTCCAGTTAAGCGCAAGACAGTTTGAGTTTGTAAGGGAAGATAAGCTACAGAGCTGCACATGCTTCTTAGATGAAGATAATTTGTCATATCATCACCATTAATCTCTTAGTTCCCAGTTCACTTTGTTCCAAGAGATCTGTTTTGTAGATTTGCTGTAAAGAAATGTCCCTAGTAGTCCGCTCAGAAATGAGTTCATTCATTCACTTGTTTACTAAAAAAATCTTTATTGAGCACCTTCAAAATGCCCATTTATACTTGGTTCTTCTAAGTACAACTGCGAATGAAACATAACTCAAGCCCTCCAAGAAGGAAATCAGGTAAATAAATAGGTGATTAAGTATGTTTTGATAAATGGTATGATCAAGTCAAGTACAAAGGAAGTACCTTGTCTACCTTCATGTTGACAGCAATGAGATTTCCCCAGAGGGTCTTCCAAGTGGAGACTTCTCAGAAGAGTCAAGGTCCTGTGCTCTCCAGTACAGTAGCCACCAGCCACATGTGGCTATTTAAAATATAAATTCCTTGGAATAGATTAAAATTTCAAATTTAGTTCTGAGTCTCATAAGCCACATTTCAAGTAGACCATAGCTACATGCTGCTGGTGGCTGCCATATTGGACTGCACGATGGGAACATTGTCACCATCATAAAAATTTGTATGCAACATCGCTGGTTCAAGCCGATCTGTTGGGTGGGAGAGATTGGTTTTCCAGGGAGAATAAACAGAGTGAACTGAAGCCAGGAGATGCTGGGGGAAAACAGTACTACAACGTGAGCTAAAAAAGTTGTTTTTTTAAGGCGATTTTTTCCAATAAGTATTTATTGCTTATGCTACGGCCTGTCTTAAGCTGTGGGTTTTACAAAGATGCATAAGATACACACCTCACCTCTAAATAACTTACATTAATAGCCCTCACAAGGTATGGGTTATACAGACTTTACTAAAAACTATAGACTGATGTCCAGAGGAGGGACTGATTACTTTGAGGATAAGAAAGTGGGTGTGGGAAAGGAGAATGGGAGGCTCAGGCCAGTCTTCAGTCTTGGTAAAGCTGTTGCTTGTGATCTGGGTCTCCGAGATGTATTAGGATTCAGATGGGGAGGCGAAGTAAAACCCCTTACCTTGGGTAAGAAAACAAAGTTTCACAGAGTTCTTACATGGAGCACCGGGGTCCAGCAAGCAACTGAGAAGCTGCAGCTCTGCCCATTGGCATATTCATTCATGTCTTTCTACTAAGAAGGCTCTTCAGACAATAGGGAGCTTATTGAGCTGTGCCAACTTACACGGAATAGTCTCCCTTCTAAATGGTGTTAGCATGGATTAGCTCAGGAAAGCTGGAGCCAGATCTCTTTTGCATTAGGGGCTGAAAAAAGGGTTTGGGGAGGGGGGAGCGTGAAGGATTATGCAAATCACTGGCTGATATGTAGGTTGGAAGCCAGAGAGGTCTGTAAAAGCAGTTTTTATGCACAAATAGGTTAGTGATCTAGCGAGCAGTTCTAGGTGAATTATAGAGTAGATCACTTGGCCAGATTCAGTGAAAATGTCAGTAAACAACCATGAACCTATGTACATTTTATTCTCTGAGGTATATAATTCAGATCTCATAAAACTCATTTCTGGCCACTTATTCTCTGAAGTTACATGCAGATTTCTTGGTGGCAGAATCTATTCAATGATCACTTCTCATTTCTGTTTGACATTTTTTCTTCTGCTGGGAGAGTTTGCAATTGAGGTACTGCTTATCACAGAAACCACCTGACCTTCATTTCTTGGGTTATGATGTTCCTTGTTGGACAACACCAGTCATAGAAACCCTTTTGAAAGACTCCTCCCAGTCCAAGAAGAAAAAGATGAGAGATAATGAGAGAGAAAGATCCCCTTAACAAACAAAAGAGAAAAACTGAAGTGTACTGAGACCCAGTTTGAGAATAGTTCTTTAGAAATCGTGTACAAATGATAATTGAAATATGGAAAGAAGCAATTTTCCAGAGCAGTAGTGAAAATCTCCTTTAAGCCGGGCGTGGTGGCGCACGCTTATAATCCCAGTACTTTGGGAGGCAGAGACCGGAGGATCCGGGTTCGCAGCCAGGCTCAGCTCTCTCTCTCTCTCTCTCTCTCTCTCTCTCTCTCTCTCTCTCTCTCTCTCTCTCTCTCTCTCTCTCTCTCTCTCTACTTCGGTCCTCTGCAACTTCGTGAGACCTGGTTTCAAAATAAAGTATAAAAATAGGGCCGGGGGTGTAGCGCGAAGGTAGAACGCCCCTGGGTTCAATCCCCAGTACCGCAAAAAAAAAAAAAAAAAAATCTCCTTTAAGATGGGATCCTTGAAACATGCTTCTTCACCCTTGTCTAGTAGAAAATTCTTCAATATATATAACTCTTTGGAAAATAAGAAGGCAATGGAAAAGATGGAATCAATGGTTTGGGAGAAGGGGAAGTTTTATGTTTTCCATTGATTTGGCATGCAATTTCTTAATTTTAGTTCAATGTAGCTTGATATTTATTCAGGTAAAAGAAATTCAACAGGATAATGCACTCTCTGGAGCTCATGTTTTAGCTTCTCGGACAAAGCACATGTTTTGAACACATTCCCTGGTCACACAGGGATTTTCTACACACTTGTTAAGTCAACTGATTTCTTCTTGACTAAAGGTTGTTGTGTTACAAAGATGGTGAGGAATTGAGCTCATAGAAAAAGGGAAAGAAAGAAAGAAAAAAAGAGAGATTTACAGTGTTGCCCCTAGAACTTCAAGATGGATCTTAGGCAAACAGCTCCGGGGAAGGCAGGCACCGATTCTCACACGTGGGTGGTGTTCCCCAAGTGGATTTAAAAGTCAGTCATTCAGAACTCAAAACACAGTTTCCTCACAGGACATGTCAGAGATGGTTACTTTCCCAGGGCTGCCCACAAAAAGCCCTTTATTCCATACTGTATCTGAGAACCCCCCCCCATGCTGATAGATGACCAGTGGGGTGGGGCAGGATTCCCTCCCAACGCCCCAAAGACAAGCCTTTTTATTTGCTATTGTAGCCTGCCACCTGGACTTCAGGGAGAGGAAAGAAAACACGTTTCTCTCTGAGGGGATTCTGCCTCTCAACCTTCCCAGGGTACAGCCCTTTGGAGCACGAGCATTTATCAGTTAAGGAGCACCATTTTCTTGTAAGACAGCCCAATACCTCTGGTATTAAGTACGTCTTAAACTTTTTCTTCTTTTATTACTGTGAGCCCGGCTAGCACCATTACTGGATTTGGAAGCCAGAGGAGCGAGGATCATAAAGCAGTAGAAATCAATGTCCCTGGGATGGGTCATTAGCAAGAGCGTGCATCTCCCGCCACATAGGATATTGACATTTTCATACTCTAAAAATAGCCCAGTGCACTATTCTCACATTCAATTGATATATTTTGACTTTTGGATGCTAGAGCAATTGATTGATTCTTTTTAGCATCAAAACCAGAGATACAAGGGATGGAGATGACCTACAGAAAGATGAAATCTACCCCTCCCCCTGCAAGGACAGAACTAATTGAAGTTATTCTATCTGCTAGCTTCTAGCTTCCTATCAGAATGAAAGCATTACTTCCTCTGCTCTCATCCTTAATAGTGTCTCACATTTTTGTTCACCTAGAGACTGTAGTTACAGTTTCTTAAAACATAAGCTATGACCCCACATTTACCTATCTTGCAGTACTTGGGAATTTTCCAGCATGTGTGACAGACTGTTGCTTTGTCTTGCTTTGCTTTCAGCACATGGGATTTGAGATGTGGGGAGACAGTGGAGAATCCAGAGATTCCCAAACTCACTGACTTACCACCTTCTTTTCAGGAAAAAAATTACTCAGTGCCCCCCCCCCTTTCACCTATTTCACCTGAGATCACTACCCCCCCCTACTATCATTCCAGCATGCTCACCCTAGGGGAGCTGTTTTCTTCAACTTTAGGAAGCTGTGGATGTAGATCCTAATGTGCCATGGCTCACTGTCCAGCGTGAGTCAAGGCTATTTTTGAAAAAAAAAAAAAAAAGCAAGAAATAATAAAAACGAGGGTAGTGGAGACTAGAAAGCTTAGGAGATGATTTGTTCCTGTATTGGTTTGTGAGAGCAGAGCCTCCATAACAATGTACCCCAAGCCAACAGGACTTTACTGTCTCACAGTTCTGGGAGCTGGATGTTCAAGATGGAGGTGTTAGTGGGGCTGGTTTCTTTGAAGGACTAAGGGGGAAAGGAGCTATTCCAGGCCTCTCTCCTGGACTTGTAGATGGTTCTCTTCTGTGCCTTCACATGGTCTGCCCTCTGTGTGTGTCTGGGTCCTAGTCTCCTCTTCTATTTATTTAATTATTTATTTATTTATTTGTTTGTTTGTTTGTTTGTTTGTTTTTGCGGGGGGATTGAACCCTGGGGCATTCTACCTCCGAGCTACACCCCCAGCCCTATTTTTTCTTCTTTATTTTGAAACAGAGTCTCACTAAGTTGCTGAGGGCCTCACTAAGTAGCTGAGACTAGCCACGAACCCAGATCCTCCAGTCTTAACCTCCCAAGTACTGGGATTACAAGCATGCGCCACCACGCCCGGCTTAGTCTCCTCTTCTTATAAAGGACACAAGTCATATTGGATTAGGGTCTACCCTAGGTGCCTCATTTTACCTCTTTAAAGGTCCTACCCTCAAACACAATCCCATTCTGAGGTCCTGAGAATTAGGACTTCAATATATAAATTTGGGCAGTGGGGCCGGGCGTGGTGGCGCACGCTTGTAATCCCAGTACTTTGGGAGGCGGAGACCGGAGGATCCGGGTTTGCGGCCAGCCTCAGCTCTCTCTCTCTCTCTCTCTCTCTACCTGTCTCTCTCTCTCTCTCTCTCTCTCTCTCTCTCTCTCTACTTAGTGAGGACATCCACAGCTTCATGAGACCCGGTTTCAAAAATAAAGAATAAAAAATAGGGCCGGGGGTGTAGCGTGGAGGTAGAACACCCCTGGGTTCAATCCCCGGTACCACCAAAAAAAAAAAAAAAAAAAAAATTTGAGCTGTGGGCAGGGGTGGATGAAAGGAGCTCCCAAACACAAAGCCCAGTTATTATAGTTTCCCAAAACAAATCTTAACATCTTAAACAAAAACCTAACCTGGACCCTATGACTTATCTTTGCAAATCAAATCTTAAATTCCACCAAGTTGTGTGAGACTCTGAAGCCTGGCCATGCTGGGTCTGCTCTTCCGCTGAGGAGTCCTCCCTTGATGAATACAGAGCCTTGCGGACTGGCCCGTGCCCGAAGCTCAGAAGCAGGCAAGAGAGTGCCCAAGCTACTCACTTAAGAAAGCCTCTGTGAGCCGGGCGTGGTGGTGCACTCTTGTAATCCCAGTACTTGGGAGGCGGAGACCGGAGGATCCGGGTTCGCAGCCAGCCTCAGCTACTTAGTGAGGCCCTCAGCAACTTAGTGAGACCCGGTTTCAAAATAAAGTATAAAAAATAGGGCTGGGGGTGTAGCTCGGAGGTAGAACGCCCCTGGGTTCAATCCCTGGTACCGCAAATAAATAAATAAATAAATAAAAATAAAAAAATAAAAAGAAAGAAAGCCTCTGTGCTCAAGAGCGTGCGCAGGTGGAGTCGCACTCAATGTGTAGCAGGACTCTGAGAAGGGAGGTCACCCCAGTCTGTGCCCTGGGCTCTTCTCTCACCACGTCCCAGCTCATCTGTAGAGGAAGAAAAAAAAATGTCCTTGTGTTAGAGTCACATCGCTCTCTCAGCCACATTTTGGCAAGTAGCTAGTTTGCGAGTGTTCTCAAAGGTGACTCAAAGTGCGGTGGCTACTGGAGTCAGGAGGGAATATGGGTCCTGAGGCTCCACATCACCTTGTTATTAGTGAAAACTGCTGAAACAAGAATAGGGTTTATTTTTTTCCTTAAAACTTTTTGTGGTACTGGGGATCAAACTCAAGGGTGTTCTACCACTGAGCTACACCCCAACTCATTTTATTTTGAAACAGGGTCTTGCTAAGTTGATGAGGCTGTCCTTGAACCTGTGATCCTCCTGTCTTAGCCTCCCAAGTACTGGGACCATGGAGGTGCACCACTGTGCCCAGCACAAGACTAGATTTTGAGGGGTGCTGTGTCTTTACCTTGGAACCCAGTGGGATGCTTGCTCTTGTTTGGCCGTCTTGTCGGGGTTGGTACTAGAGGACGACCTACAGAACAGCCTAGTATTTGGGGGGAGGTTCCATGCCCGGCTCATGAGTCAGAGGCCAGGCGCAGAGCATGCTGAGGTCGTTGGGATTATGTCAGTGTCATGGCCCTATTAGCCACGTCCAGCTGCATTCTGAGAACAAGGCGGGCACAGATGCACCTCCTCTGTGCCAGTGGCTGTTGAGCCACTGTGGACTTCAGAAACCCACTTGTGCCGTGGCAAGGCCCAGCCCCTCGGCCAGGGCAGATGATTCACACCTCCACAGCCACCTGCGCAAGCAGCGGGCTGAAGCTGTCTAGACAGCACAGGGCTCTCCCTCCTACCCCCTGCAGCGCGGGCAGCCTGCTGAAGCAGTGCCGATGTTTTCCTTTACCAAGTGGAGTGACTAGGGAAGTGGTAACCGTGGCTGTTTTCTAAGACACTAGCAGGGAGAGCTAAGGGCAGGGCTTCCAGGATTAACACTCCCATGCTACCCAGGACCCTCTGGTCTATGAACATGTGCTTACGCCCAGAGCCTGCCAGAAGTCTCCTGTTGAGTGCCTAGATAAGACCCTGCAGAGCCCAAGTATTTCCCCGTTTTGTGGGGAAAATAAAAGCAGCAGCTACCCTTCCATCTGAATACTAAAAATGGAAGCACTTCCATTGACATTACGTACATATATGAAATTACCAATGCCAATTCCAGTATCATGTACCAGGAAGGGGAGGGCGTGGGGAGGGAAGCGGGGAAGCTCACCAAGTACTATGCACATGTCTGTCCCTATCCCTCTGAACTTCATCACAATGTGAGACTACAATGCACCAATAAAAGTATATTATAAAAGAAGAAGTTGGTCTCTAAGAGAAGATGGGTACAGGGATATGGGGGTACAGATGGATAGGAGGAAGAACCTCAAATACTCTTAGGACAGCGGGCTAGCTATGGTTAAAAACCATTCATCGAATAGTTCAAAATTTCTAGTAGAGAGGGTTTTTGAATGTTGCCAACATTCAAACATTCAGCAAAGAAATGACACGTGTAAGATGATACATACACCATTTACCCTGATCTGGTCAACACACATTGTCTACATGTGTAGAAATGTCACGGTGTACTCCATAAACATACTCAATTTTTGTGTCGATTAAAAATAAAAATACATTTTCAAAAGAGAAGTTGGTCTCTAAGGAGATCCAAAGCTAATTTTACGATGAGCAACTCTGATCTAGAAACTTTTGAACCTGAGAAAATTCTGGCCCAAGACAGGAATATTTGAATTATCTTCTCTATCCAAATGCTGATAATTACATTTCACAGTTGTTATAAGAAATGGCTCCTCCCAATCAAGTCCTTTCGTAGATGGTCCCTGGCTTATCCATTCTGTTTGATATCCGTTCGGTTTCTAATGAAGCTTAATTGATTAGCTCTATTTGTGAAAAGCTCCGGCCCTAATAAGCACACTCCCACTGGGGACACAACTAAATAGTTTATGAGGTAATTCGTATTTTAATGTCTTTCCTAATGAGCCCTTTCAGTAATGAAATCCCCCTGAGAAAACATTATTGGTACACAGACCATTCTTAGGATACTGGGGCAGGATGGTTGATGGGGGTGGAAGCTTTAGGCTCTAGTATAGAAAATAGTTTTCAGATGAAAACATGTGAGAGTATTTTTTTCTCAAAGAAAAAGTTCAAATAGGACTTTATACATCTTATTTTCTAAGCCACTATCTTCCCATATTGGAAACAAAACTTTCTTTTCTGAGGCAATTCCAGAACTCCTTACCCCTGCAAGTGCATAACAGGAGGGTTGCCAGTATGTATAATCTTATACAAAAAAGAAAGGGCGATGGCGAGGACCTGGGAGACACAAGCGCGCATGCGTACACGTGCACACTCACATACGCATGTGCAGGTACACACAACCTGCTGGGTGACTCCACCTTCTTTCAAAGTCTTTTAAATCTCAGCAGTATCCCTTCTGCAATGGTTGATGAGTGCATCAGTCACTCTCATGAAGGTTAGAGCCAAAACGAATCCCATAATGAGAAAAAAGTGCTCAGAACTGCACAGTGTGGTTATCTGCCACGTGGCAGAATCTGTCCAAAGGGAGTTAAGACTAATTCCCTCTCAGGGAGGGAGGAAGCAGCGACCTTGGGTTTGCTGGCAGCTGTCTGGAATCTGGAAGGATGAAGGGACTCACCTTTCTGTACCCAGGGCTGAGCATGGAGAGAGAGGCTAACACATATTCTTGAATCCTAACATGGAGCCAACCCGGGCAAGAATGACCCGTCCCAACATGTTTTCTCCAAGCTCTAGCTGGGAAGAAACCCTGGCCTGGGCTGGCCAGGCTGACTAGCTGTTTGCTGCCTGATCCTATTTTGCATGACAGAAAGATCAAAACCTCACAGCATGTTCTAAATGCTGAAAAACAGCCATGGTTTCTCAGGTTTGTTCTTCAATTTGTCTATAGCTCCCTTTCCCTGAAGGAAAGCTTTCTCAGGGAGATAGGGGAGATGGAGTGTGCAGTGAATCCCGAAGGTGTCCTTGTTAGGCCCCCTAGAATCCCTGTTCATGGTAGTGTTCATGGTAGTTTTCTCCCAGAGCAGAAAAGCCACAACAGCCTTCCAGGTCAATGAAGAGACTCCAGTTGGGCCCGGGGCCATGTGGCTTGGCTTCATATTAGGGTTTGTTACCTGATGGCTTTGGATAGGCAGGATAAAAATTAATGACTTAATAGGACGTGAATTTTAACAACATGTCTATAGGTCACTAGGAACAGGGACAGGGCGGAGCTTCAAGTGGAGGGTTCTGTTTCATTTTCTTACAAGCAAGGTCTGGGTTGCCTTCCTGGTATTCTATGCAAGTCTAAGTCTCTAGAAGCCAAATCTAGTGGTAAATCCCTCGATCCGTAGTCCTCTTAGGTTTTTGTGAATGAGACAATCAAACAGACGTGTAGGTCTCCTTTGAAATCCAAGTTATAACTCGAGCTGTTGTGAGAAAGGAAAGTGTATCAGCAGGGGAAAGAGCTTTAAAAGGCGGGGCCATGAGTCTTGAGGACAGATGGCATTCTGAATGCCACCCTGTTGAAAGTAGAGAGAATGTGTCTGAGCCAAGGAGGACAGGTTGATATAGCTCAGGATCACAAAAGCAGGAGAAGCCTAGAGTTCTGGAAGAGACTCTTCAAATGTCCGGGGCAGGCTTTGTGGAGGCACCTGTGTCCCTGAAAAGTGAGGCTTCGGTGTCCCTGGAACACATGGAGCTAGAGCTTGGTGTTGGAGCATGAAGTTGAGCAAGAACGCCTTTGCTCAAGCAGGCCTCAGTTCCTGTCACTTGCCAGAGAGAAAAAGCAGCTTACAAGGGCCCCCGCGTGTGAGTAGGAGTTTAGAAGAGTTCGTAGGTCTTGGCCCTTGGGACAGTGAGTTTGGCTGCCTCAGTGAAATTCCTCCTGGAGGGAACTGGGCAAAAGAAGGAAGGGATATCTCAAGGCAGTTTTTATTCCAGTCAGGAAAGCAGCTAACCAGTGAGTGCCTGTGATTTGTTTATTTGATTGTTTCATTCAACCTTCAGTGGGCATTGGATGCTCTTGATGGTTCAGGATCCTAACCAAGCTACTTTGAGCCAATAGCAACTTTCTTTGTGGAAGAAAATCGAGAGGGGGCTTCGTAAACGGAATCCAAGCCTGGTACCTTCTAAGGCCCAGGGTGTAACCTCTCACTCTCTGGGTGTTTTGGCATCCGTGAAAGCAGAGGTCTTCTCAACCCAGAGTGGCAATTTCAGCAACTTCTCCAAACAAAATTCTGGGTGAGACAAGTCAGCTCCTTCCCCCTTACTTATGAGTTAATTGGTATTTAAATGCAAGTCTCCAGGCCAGTGATTTATTTTAATAATATGTTAGCCCCATGGCAGGCCCATGACGTCATGACTGCAGCCCTGCAGAAAGGGCACACCGCCCTGATGGATGTCTCAGTGCTCCTGTGGCTGATTGACAAGGCGCACCTCTCATCTGAGTCACTCTTGCCTCCTTTGCTGTGAGCCGCATTGAGTGGGGCCCAGCTGCTGGAGCATCCACCTGCTTAGAGCAGCAGTTTAAGAAATGGGGTGGGGGTTGAACACAACTAATTGGATGAAGTTATTCCCGAAAAAGAAATCACTGGATACTGCACATTTTGAGGCGATGATATATTGGCCCACTCCGATCAATTTTTCTCTGTTCGCTGTATGTTTCTTTGACTGAAACAAAAGACGCTGCATGCTGGTATTAAGTCAGACTTGAAATGATTGTTTTAAGTGCTATCAAATATCATCTGCATTTTATAGGTCTCATTACACTAATGTCCATAATGATGGAATCAGCTGATTTCTTCAAGACCGTCTTTCAGGTTATTTTGTGTTTGTTAGGTTGCTAGGGGTACCTAATACATTAGTATGAGTAGAAGAAGGATTAAATCCATTGCCAGATTTTTGTGCAAGATAAATAGTTTTACATGTCTCAGAAGTAGAATCCAATTGGCCGAGAAGTTGGCCAAGAGCTGAAATTTGACATCACTCTTGGCAACTAATTAGGTTTTTTTTTAATGTGTACAATATAAAAAAAAGTGCACTATATCTTTTCTATGTATAATATTAGAATGAAAAGAAAACTTTTAATAATGAATCAGCATATGTAAATGATAAAATGTACAGTAGTCCCCCTTTAGATGTGGAGGATATAGTCCAAGACTCTCAATGTATAGCCGAAGCCACAGTTAGTTCTGACCCCTATAATTCAGTGCCTTTTACAGCTTAACTAAGCATTTGTCACAACTGTGGCCAGAACTTTAGCAGTTTGAGGTGCGGCAGGAAAACTATCACAGATTTCTTTTTCCTTCCTCACAATTTCACAGACAAAAGATTTGTTCTTATCCTGGATCATAGCAACCTCAGCATATGATTTTTTCTTTATTGAGTATTTTCACCTTTCGTTTAAAGGAAGCACTCTACATTTTCTCTTTGACATATCTCAATCAGCATCACTCCTCTTGCACTTTGGAGCCATTTTAAGTAAAACACAGGTTACTTGCGCATAAGCACTATGATACAGAGACAGTTGATCTAATAACCAATAGAGCTACTAAGTGACTAACGGGCTGGTAGCATATACTATGTGGATACACTGCACAGAGTGATGACTCACACCTCGGGTGGGATGGAGCAAGATAGTGAAAGATTTCATAATGCCTTTTAGAATAGCAACTTAAAACTTACGAATTGGTTATTTCTGGCAGTTTCCATTTAACAGTTTCAGACCATGATTGACCATGACTAACTGAAACCTCAGAAAGCAAAACCACAGATAGGGGGACTACTGTGTTTCCTAACTGTTGGTCACAGCAATGGATAGCATTGCAAATGGAAGTAAGTAGATTTTCTTTAGCATTTTTGAAATGAGAATATATGTAGTACTTATGTATGTTATTAAACACAACAATACAAAAAATAACCAGCCCCAGAATGAGACTGCTCCAGTCACTTCTATTTGGAGGTGCTTCTTCTACATTCTGTCCTCCTGCCTTTCTCTTGACATCATCATGATTCTGATCTTTGCGCTCATCATTCCTTGGCACTTAAACATAGTTTTATCATATGTGTATGCATTTTTTAAAATATATTATCAAAGCCGGGCGTGGTGGCGCACGCTTGTAATCCCAGTACTTTGGGAGGTGGAGACCGGAGGATCCGGGTTCGTGGCCAGCCTCAGCTCTCTCGCTCTCTCTCTCCCTGTCTCTCTCTCTCTCTCTCTCTCTCTCTCTCTCTCCTTAGTGAGGCCCTCCACAACTTCGTGAGACCCGGTTTCAAAATAAAGTATAAAAAATAGGGCCGGGGGCGTAGCGCGGAGGTAGACCACCCCTGCGTTCAATCCCCGGTACCGCAAAAAAAAAAAAAAAAAATATTATCAAAAAAGTTTAAGCTTTCTGTGGAATGCTATGTAGTGTGGAGATGTCTGGGCTTTCTTTTTAACTCAACATTACAAATCTTCAAATTGTAATTTTTAGAAAATTTGTGGATTTCATTTTAAATAAAAGGGTGACTATTAATTATGTCCAACTTGTACTATGGATAATTGATATATAAAACTATATCTTGAGGCATAATGTAAGATATGAGATTCTTTCTTATTACAGTTAAAGATGCTCGCGGTTTACATACTTATCATATTTTAATTAGCAAAAGATGATTAAAACCCATAAGTTAAGTTTTATTTTGATGTTTCTGCAAGGTGGTAATTAAATCCGAAGAAGGTATATTTTCTATGACACGTTCGCACCTAATTAGTATGTAATAATTGTCAAATTAAATATATATTAAATTCTCATTTTACTATGTAATTGAAGTGTCATGAGGTGAAATTTAATTTTTATGGAATAAATTTATCGGGTAATGAAACTTAAGGTTTCCATCAGCTTTCAGAACTGGGCTAAACATAGGCCTAATTATATCCCTATGGAATCTTTCTGTTATCTGTCCAGTGAAGCACAGATTCTGAAAACTTTTAAGGTCAGAAATGAAGTTCTTGATTACCTTATCAAGAATTAAATGACGTATCCTTTCTTGGGTGAAAGGTTTTTGTTTAGATTCTCAAATCTTCTTCTAAACAAATATCAAGGTAATTTCTTCCCTTCCTCACCAGCCAGGAGAGAATTTGGTTGCCACCCTCCTGGGAAGCATGGGCTGACTTAGGGCCATAGGGATGGAGCAGAGAGGAAGGGAGGCGGCCCTACTTCTCTGTGTGTCTTTATTAGTACAGCTGCCATCCTCAGCATTCCAAAAAAGCCTCAGCCCTGCTCCAAGGGATTGCCACCTTTTATCATTTTTTCCAGAAAAGGGAAACTGACACATTTGGAATTTACACGCTGACCATGTGGCGATCCAAAGGATTTCATCCATAACATGTTCTCAGATTTCAGCAGAGACCCATCTAAGTAGCCATTTCAGAACCACAGTGGTTTTCTGCTCTGTCATGGAGTTCCTTGCGGTTTGCAAATATCCAGGAGGACCCAGTGCCTTACAGGCAGGACTTACTTCTTCAGTTTTGTGAAATGTATCATAGGTGCATCTTGCTATTTCTTTTCACTATTACTGTTGTGATTACTATTTAATTTTTATTTTGAAATAATTTTAGACTTGTAGAAAAGTTGCAAAAGTAGTACAGACAATTCTCAGGCTTCCCCTAATGTAACATCTTGAATAACCATAATGTAATTATCAGAATGAAGAAATTAACATTGGTGCAATGCTATGAACTAAACTGCAGACTTTACTTACGTTTCCCCATTTAATGCCCCCCCCATTCCAGCATACAGAATCACATTGCATTTAGTTGTGCGGTCTTTTTTTTTTAAATCAGTAATGGAGATTGAACCTGGGTTGCTTTACCACTGAGCTACATCTCCAGCCCTCTCATTTTTTTTTTTTTTAATTTTGAGACAGTGTCTTGGTAAGTTGCCCAGGGCTTGCCTCAAATTTGCAGTCCTCCTGCTTCAGCCTCCTGAATAGCTGGGATGGCAGGCACATGCTACTGAGCCCAGCTAGTTTTCATGTCTTCTTTGTCTCATCCGATCTATGATTGCTTCTCAGTCTTCCTTTTATGTCTGGGCACTTTTAAGTATGCTGGTCAGTTATTTTGTAGAATGCCCTCCAGTTTGTGTTTTCTCATGATAAGAATGAGGTTATGGAGCCGGGCGTGGTGGCTCATGCTTGTAATCCCAGTACTTGGGAGGCTGAGACCGGATGATCCAGGTTCGCAGCCAGCCTCAGCTACTTAGTGAGGCCTTCTGCAACCTAGCGAGACCCTGTTTCAAAATAAAGAGCAAAAAATCGGGGTGGGGGTGTAACTCGGAGGTAGAATGCCCCTGGGTTCAATCCCCAGTAACAACAACAAAAAAAAAGAATGAGGTTATGAATGTTTCAGAAGAACACTCCAGGTGCGATATTGTATCATTTCAGTGTATCATGCAGAGGGTACCTGATAATGATAAATCTTATTACTGGTGCTATCAACCCCAATCACAGTGTAATGGTGTATATGCTGGGTCTCTCCACTGTGAAGTTATCATCTTTTCCTTTGTAATTAACACATGTCTTGGGAAAATACTTTGAGAGGAATACCTTTTTTTTTTCGGTACACCAAAGTCGATGTGCTAAGAGGATATTAATTCTATGCCACACTTATGATTCCGCTTTCTGGAAAAGAACTCAGCAAGAAGTACCAAGTACCTCAAGGGCGCTATCCTAGAAGAGGCCTGCACCCTTCAGATCCACCTCCAAGAATCTGTCCTAAAAGATAATCACAGATCCAAGCAAAGACGGGTGTTCAAGGACATTCACTGTGATGCTATTATAAAGTATTATGGGAGTGATCTGGGAAATTGGAAATCATATAAATGCCTAATAATGAAGAAATAGAGAAGTGTGGTGCCACAATTAAAGTCATGTTTGTTAAAAATAAGTGATCATGACAAACACTCGGCTGATCACCATAATATATTCTGTGAAAAAATAATATTTTCTATACATTATGTCCATAATCAATCAATCAATCTCTCTCTCTCTCTCTCTCTCTCTCTCTCTGACACACACCACACAATTAGTAGGAATACAAAAGATCAGAAAGTTATCTTTAAGTGTTAGAATCATAACTGATTTTCCTCTGGGGGGAAGGAGAGCACTGGGGATTATACCTCTGAACTACAGCCCCAGCCCTATTTTATTTTATTATGTTATTTCATTTTATTTTATTTTGATACAGGGTCTGGCTCAATTACTGTATGCTGGCCTCGAACCTGTGATCCTCCTGCCTCAGCCTCCCAAGTACTGGGATTACAAGCATGCACCACCACGCCCAGTTTATTTTCCTCTTTAGTGTTTATTGTTTTTCTAATTCTTCTACTATGAGATATTTTATTAATCAGGAAAAGATAATTTGGGGAAATTAAAATTAATAATAATTCCACAGGTGCCCTACAGGCAGATGAATTCTTTGAAACCTCTTTCCAATTCTCCTTTTCAACTCTGTGTAGTAACTTTAAAAAGTAACTAAATGTCATGCACTTTTAGAATTTGTTCCAAGTATTTAGGCATACACATTCACAGAGAGCCATAATGAACTGCTTGGTTAATAAAATACATAAAAATTGGATCTGTATTTGAAGATAAAGATTCAATATCTAGATTTCCCATGGTTGACTTTCTAAAAGTAAATAGAAAATCTGTGGTACCTAAAGACTAGGACAGAAGAAAGGATGAAGAAAAGCTAGCCCTCCCAGGAATACAGTTAAAAAAAAAAGTGGAGGAATACTTTTTCTATTAATTCAAGTTTAGACTTTAAACTTATTTAAAAAACAAAAACAAAACAAAACTTCCCTCAACCCCATCAAGTTGCAAAAAGCCAAATATCTAGGTTTCATTTTTAATCAAACAGGCTAAATATTCATGTTTATGTGCCTAAATGAAACTTTTGTATGCCGCGTCCCACCCGGTCTCATGAATAGTGGTATTGTGGCGGGTGAGGTCACCCCAGCAGGCGGAGTGAGGTAAGATCGCAGCTGAATCTACAGGCTTTTCTGCTGCGTGGTGCACCGGCTCTTTCTTAAAGCCACAGAACCGCCATTATCACAGCAAAGGCCCTGGGTTTGTTTGTGCCGAGCCGTGGCCCTGCTTGCCTGTGTGTCGCGATGGCACCGCGTGTCATGAATAATTCAGGCGTCCCAAGAGAGAGCCAGCGCTGTAAGGAGGAGCGGACCATGCGTCCAGGATCGTGGTGGGGGTAGAGTTTCTGTTCCTTTAAACGTCCACAGTGGCCACCTGCTCTCAAAGGAGAACATGGAACCTTTCGTTTCCTACAGCTCTGTCACAAGATCCAGGAGGGATGGCTGCTGTAGTTGGGGGACCCCACCCAGATGCGGTTCCCTCCCGTGCGGTGGCAGGCTGAGCCGCCAGCACGTTAGTGAAAGATGCACATCAGTTCATATTTTACCTACACTTCCTCCCAGCTTAGAGGAATGAGTCAGTTGTCAAGAGGGAGCTGGCACACCGCCCCTTGCCCACACCGTCCTCAGGGCTGTGAGAACAAGAGGAAACTCCACTCCTTCCTCCTGGACAAGCTCCTTACCTCCTGCTCTCAGTGTAGAAGGATCCTTCACTTTCCACTCAGCCCCGAGCAGCGTCTGATTCAGATAACAAGATAGTTTTAAGATCCCGTGCCTTTGCTCCTATTTGCCTTGCTGGGCGCCATGGTACCAGGAATTACAGCAGCCTTTCCAAGCCCCCCTAGAAAACTCTTACCCCCAGAGCCTTGAGCATACGGACTCCATTACAGAAACAAGGTAGCCCTCCCTGAACCTCAGCTGTAGGACCGGGTGAAGCCGATTCCTTAAACTCACCGAATCCTACAGAATGCATCGTGGCCCTCGGCACTGAGGGCCCGTGAAGCTGGAGGTTGACGAGGTCGGGCAGTATGGGGCTGTATGAGAAGTCTGGGAAGCATATGACCTCAGTGAATTGTGGGAGCAGAGAGTTAGTACAAAGCAGTTTATGATCACTGTGCGGCATGGTATAAAGAGGAAGCACCATGGAAGCTTAGGGGCAGGACATGCTCTGGACCTGGTGGCCTGGGAGAGAAGACTTGGGCAAGCTGGCGAGAAGTGTGCAGAGCTAAAGGAGGGGCAGCTCCGGCCTCTCCAGTTGAGGAAAAGAACGTAGCAGAGGGGTGCCGTCGCCTTATTTCTAACAGCTACTCAAGACACCGACTCTGGGGCAGATGCAGCCCTCGCCAGATGACCGGCTCTCTGTCCAGGGATCAGCTTGGACCTGCGGAGCTGAGAGATGGGGAGACCGGAGGTCCAGTTGGCAAGGCACCCTGGGTTCCGGCCAGACCACGGCGGCTCTGAAATGCCAGCCTGGGGAAATGGTCATTATCGCGCAGGCAACAGTGAGTCACTGGAGGATTATGAGTAGGGAGGGACAGGATGAAATCAGTTTCTCTGGAAGATGAATCTGGGAGTGATGTTCAAGAAGCACATATCAGCTAATAGTAATAATAATAATAATAAAATCTCACTAAGCTAGGAATATTACAAGCTGCACTTTGGGCAGTGTTAAACATTGATGGGATGATGGACGCGGCTCGTCTCTGCTCTGACTGCGGGACGTGGAGCCTGGCAGCTACTCGTTGCGAAAGGAAACCAATGGGTGCTGTCAGCCAACGATCCAGTTGTTGCCTAGGTGACCCCTCGAAGGGATGTGCCAGAGGCTACAGGGACTCCTGAAATATTTCAGAAATCAAGCTCCCTACTTCAGTGATTTATCTAGCAAATATTTGTTTAAATCTACTGGGAACTGGGCACCATGATAGTCCCTGGGGAAACAACAACAAAAAAATAAAATATAGTATATCTTCTCAAGGAACTTATATCTAAGTGCCATCGCTTTTAGAACTCACGTACTGGCCTCGCCTGGGGTAGTGATTCTATGGCCCTGCGTACAAGAGAGAAATTACATAGAAGGCAAGTCCCTGACAGAGAAAGGGCCCACTAGCTCCCTTTCCCACTCAGTAAAATTAAATTGCGTCTAAGTAGCCCTTGCATTTCCGTGTGATGGAGACCTGTTTATTTAGCACTGAGACAGGAATCTTTTCCGGAATTTTGGATAGAGGACCCCCCACTTCCATAACCATCATGATGACAGCTGGTGGTCTCCAAACTGGCTTTCTTCTTGGGTATCATGTCGGTTTTCAAATCAGCCACAGCTGTATATCTGGGCAAGAGCTTCAACTGATGTTCAGGGGTATCTGTTGGGAGTTGACCACAGTTTTCAGACAGAGTGAAAGACAGAGGCAGAGATCAATGGGCTATCTTGGCTTGGTGTTTAAATTGCTGGCTACAGCAGCTCAGTGGTTTCGTGGATAATTGGCCCAGGCACGTACCTTTCTCAGATTGTACAATCAGCAGTTAATAAATGAGTCCTGACAGTCTGCAACATGCTGTTTACAGGTACCAAGTTAAACACAGTTACTGCCCATCGCGTTGCATTATGACGGAGATCAGTCAGCCACGCTGATCTTTTTAGCAGACTATTACAGAGAGTCGTCTCAGAGCCAAGCACTGTTCTAAATGCTTTATAAATATTAACACACTGCATTCTTACAACAATTTTATGAGGTATTTACTAATACCATCTTTATTCTTTTTTTTTGCGGTACTGGGGATTGAACCCAGGGGCGTTCTACCTCCGCGCTACACCCTCAGCCCTGTTTTTTATCCTTTACTGAAACCGGGTCTCACGAAGTTGCAGGAGGGCCTCACTAAGTAGCTGAGGTTGGCCGCGAACCCGGATCCTCCGGTCTCCACCTCCCAAGTACTGGGATTACAAGCATGCGCCACCACGCCTGGCTATACCATCTTTATTCTATAGAGGAGGAAATGGAGGCACCGAAGGATTAAATAATTTGCCCAAAGTCACCCAGTTAGTAAGTAGCAGAGCTGACATTTTAACCCAGATGTCTCACTCCGGAAGTTCATGCTTTAGCTACTCTGCCATCTTAGTGATAGCAAAGGGATCTATCGGGTAACAGTGTTAACTCTGGTGGGGCAGTGACAGTCATGTTGCAGCAGGGGTCGTGGACCTATAGTAGTAGTTTTGCAAGGGTAGTGCTGCAGTACTAATAGTAGTAGCAGTAGATGGGAGTGGCGGTCATGGTATTATTGGAGGAGTATCAAGATCCTAGTGTCAGAGTAGTCCCGGCAGCACTTGCTGTCCCTGATACCTTTGTCATCATACTCTCAGACATGAGGCTGTTGCGGGTTAAAGAGGCCTAGTAACTAGTAAATGGCAGAACACAATTTGTGCCCCCTGAATCTGAGTCCTTGCTCGCTCTCAGGATGAACACGACTCTCAGAAGTAGCAAATAGCTATTTCTGTCACCCGCAGAGACCCCGCGCAGCTGCTTGGGCCATTGGTTCGGCAATACTCCCATCGTCTATAGTGTGCGGTTGTACAAACCTGTGTGGTTTGTAGTGGCTGTTGTTTTCATCCTTGGTAGAGTCTCTCTGTGTTGTTCAAGCAACCAGTTTGTTGGGGTGTCACTAGGAAGCCTGAGGCTGGCATGTGAATACGGGCAGGCCCATCGGGAGAAGTCGGTCAAATTAGTTGCGACTGAACTAACATGTCAGTTCAGCAAGCTGATCAAGCCACGGCCTCGTGTAGACAGTGCTAGGGTCTGTGACACTAGCCAGCAGGTCACCGAGTCCTGCCCCTGTGAAATCCCTCAGTCACTTAGGGCAGTAAAGACTGATTACACATGTTTATATGTAATTCGAAAATGGTTCTTTCAGGAAATGTGTGGTTCTTTAAAGTCATTTTAAAATGTGCGATTTTACTTTAGTTTATTTATGTTCTAGCCAATGAGAGCCCAGAGTGGAGCCCAAAGGCCCATGATGTATGGAGCCCTCCAGGAGAATTGTCAGAGCTGGTTTATATATTTTTACTCTATCAATATGGCCTTTCACAGTTCCTAATTAGTTTTGTTAGTTGACTTACAGAAAAGTGTATTTAAAGTGAGACGTCAGGAATTCCACTGAGGGAACAGCATTAATGAAAAGCACACAGTGTCCGGAGGTCAGGGGACAAGCAAATGACTCCATCCTGAGCACCCCTAATTTGTACTGGGGTGATTAACTTCCTCCGTTAGAATACACTACAGTGCAGTCCATGGAGAGGATTCCAGCAATGGGTTTCTGTGTTTGCGTGTACGTACAGGTACAGGCGCCCACGCACTTCTTTTTTAATTTATTAAAAAGATTTGGAATACTTCCTCAATATACTTTGGTTAACATATATGTGGCTAAGATTGTATTGGAAAACCAACTGAGTTTGGGCTAAGCATCTCACCAAGTTAAAAAAAAATAGCTTCGAAATAAAAAGAACAAGCAGTAAAATATAAATTTGCCCAATTTCGACATTTACTTTTGCCAGATACGTGGAGCCTGACTTTGGTTGTTTACACTTACAAGGGATTTCTTAGAAAAATGTATCTGAAGAGCCCTATCTCAGAATTTCAATAGCCGGAGCAGATGTGCTGTACACTCTGTGGGTTTTACAGTAGATATGTGCAGTCTACCAGAAATTGTTGGCGCACAATTAGATTTGTACAATGTACACATTCATGCAGATTAAACCATGTTCCTTAAATGAGGGCTTCGTTTTCTTTATTTCCTGCTGAGTTTACCAAGTGGATGGAGCAGTGCCTGCCAGCATTTCTAGCGCAATACACTTGCTGCAAAACATTCATTTGTGCCCGGGCAAGGATGGAGGGTCACTCGCCTTTGTGTAGAGAATGCAGAACAGGAGGGTCTGGTTCCTCACCCCAGTGTGTCCCTGCTCTGTTCAGAACGTCTATACCACACAGTCCTTCACAACGTGACGAGCTCAGGTGCATGTTTGTCTGTGGTCTGCTGTGGTTGTTTATGATGTGGGAGGAGGGGAAAGCTTGCCAATCCACTTCACTAATGCGAGTTTGACTAATGACATCAGTAGTAAACTAGAACTTAGCTTCTAACCACATACGGATAGGTCTCTGCTGCCGGTTACACTATGATGTCAGCTCTGGTACCCCCCTTCATTAGCTGATGCGCTTGTAAGGGTAGATGCCAAGAGAAGGAATTTGGTATTGTTTTCCTAATGCACAAAATATGTTTGGAACAATAGAAATACTTCTCTATCAACAGTTTTCTGGCTTGTTGATTTCCCAACTCTGTTAATTACACCCTCTGAGTCTGAATTTCCAGGCCTTTATTAGAGCACAACATTACCTACAGGAGAGTTGATTTCTAAATCAGATTGAGTTTCCACACACACACCTCTCTCCTCGCCCTGGAGACTTCACTGGGTGTCTTCATGTGGCAGCAAAACCAGACCAGGCGAATTATTCTGCAGCTCTGATGCATCGTGGCAGGTTAAGACAGTAGCCTACCTGGTGGGGAAAGGTGTTTACAAGGTCCCGCTGGTGATACCACCGCGAAGATCCCAGCGCATGAGTCAGACCTGCCACAGGCTTTCCTTCAGCCAGTGCTGCCTCTGCATGTTCTGCACATCTGATGGGCAGTCTTACCCTGACTTATGGAGGGCATATATTATCATTTGCGGCTGTCTCTTTATGAATCAGCATTTACCTTGTTAGTAGACTGTTTTGCCACGCACAAAAATCTATTTATTAAAACGTATTTCACTCCAGGAGCTACGAGCGTGGCTCAATGGTAGAGCTCATGCTTAGAATATATGACACCCTAGGATCAATCCCCAGCACCTAAAGGAAAAAAAAATTCACTCCAAAATACAAAATATAGTACTCACTTATAAATATGTGCCATTCATGGCAGATCTACATATAGAGACAAGAAAAAGCGGTAAGAGAATAAAAAAGAAGAGAAAGAAAGAGACAACAACCCCTACGACTGGCTGGAATATTCATGCTATTTTCTTGGCACAGAAGCAAATACAAATGAAATTGTTGCTGAACATATGAGAGAAATTTAATTAGGTGTAATAATAGTGCTTTTCATTTTCAAAGCACTTTGAAAATGTTAACTAATTAATCTTCCATTATATTTCCAAGTGGTAGGAACATAGACCCTTCTGCTTGCCTCAGGAGTAGCTCACAGAGCGCTCGCTCCTAGGAAGACCCGCGGGGACCTTGTCTGCGTATAGTTCCTCTGCCGCCCACACTTTGAAGCCAAAGTCAGCGTTGTCAAGTGGGGACGATGAGGTGGCCCAGGGCAGCGTAAGACTGACAGGGTGAGAAAGAGACCAAAGAAAGGGACTCAAACACCCAGAAATTCCACATAAATCAGCATATGCCTGGCCATCCCAAGTTCAAAGGGAAAATAAATTCAGGTGGACAGAAGTCTATTTTGTATATATAGTTGCTTACTTAGGTGTGAAATGTGTGCCCTGGCACAGAGAAGCACTTGGAAGAGGCCTTGCGTGGGCTTCCCCGTCTGCTGTTAGCCAGTGCTGGGAGCTTGCACAAGACACTAGCTGTCTGAATTTCTGTTTCCTCACCAATAAATCATGGGTGTTGGACTAGGGGGTCCCTAGAGTCCCTTTTGTTCTAAAATTCATAGGGTTTTGTGTGTGTGTGTGTGTGTGTGTGTGTGTGTGTGTGTGGTACTGGGGATTGAACCCAGGGGCATTCTACCTGTGAGCTACACCCCCAGCCCTTTTTATTTTTTGTTTTGAAACTGGGTCTCCCTAGGTTGCTGAGGCTAGCCTCACACCTGAGATCCTCTTATCTCAGGCTTCCAAGTACTGGAATTACAGGCATGCATCACCATGCCCAGCTGAAATTCATAGATTTCTGCTCAAGGCAAAGGGTGAGGGAGAGGACACAACTTCCTTCCCAAGAAAGGTAAATGTGAAATGTATGCTGACTGGGTAACTGTTTAGCTACTGAACAGGGACACAGCATAAATCTCTACACAGTGCATTCATCCAATTAGATTTAAACTCAAGCCTTAAAGATTCCTTTCTCATGGCATGCTACCAATATCGAAATGCAAACAGGGTAGGAGCTTTTCAGTCGGAGTAAGTCATATAGCTGACATCTCCTGTGGTTGGGAGACAATCCAAATTCTTTCCAATGGGTAGTCACTTTTTTTTTTTTTTTGGTGGTACCGGGGATTGAACCCAGGGGCATTCTACCTCCGAGCTACACCCCCAGCCCTATTTTTATTCTTTATTTTGAAACAGGGTCTCACTACGTTGCAGAGGGCCTCACTAAGTAGCTGAGGCTGGCCGCGAACCCGGATCCTCCGGTCTCAGTCTCCCAAGTACTGGGATTACAAGCGTGTGCCACCATGTCCGGCTCAAGTCACTTTCAATGTCATGGTGTGTGTGTGTGTGCGTGTGTGTGTGTGTGTGATTTGTTTTATGGAAGTATTTGTGTCGGGGGGATAACATGATATTTCAGGAAAATAAGCCAATATATATGCCAAGACTTGAGAAGTTTTCTGTGATTTCTTAAATATGTAAATAATTTTTAAAATAGTGTGATCTTGGTTGTTTCAGGAGGCAGACTAATTTTTGGCAATGAATTTGTGATGTAAAAATAAAATAGTGTGAAACATTTGAATCTGAACCATAACTTAAATAGTTGGGGACGAAACTGATCTGTCTCCAACTTCTAGAGGAGGAAAGATTGTAGAGAAGGGAAAAGTAAACTTACCAGCGACGTCATATAAATTAAAGCTGTGGCCAGGCGTGGTGGCGCACGCTTGTAATCCCAGTACTTTGGGAGGCGGAGACGGGAGGATCCGGGTTCGCGGCCAGCCTCAGCTCTCTCTCTCTCTCTCTCTCTCCCTGTCTCTCTCTCTCTCTCTACTTGGTGAGGCCCTCCGCAACTTCGTGAGACCCGGTTTCAAAATAAAGGATAAAAAATAAGGCCGGGGGTGTAGCGCGGAGGTAGAACGCCCCTGGGTTCAATCCCCGGTACCGAAAAACAAAACAAAAAACACAAAAACAACAACAACAACAAAAATTAAAGCTGTGGAGATTTCCCCAAACACACACGTAGCATCGCAATACCACATTCATATTTATTTGTTTTTTAACCTTGGCCACCACATTTGTCGTAAACTATTATTTTGGTTGTCAATTTGGGGTGAATTAACTTAAACACCCCAACATTTCAAGACCAATCTCAAGATAAAGAATTATTGTACTAAGCTGAATTTTGTCTGAAGGGAATTTCCAAGGTTTAGATGTCAAATGCTGTGCTCACATTTGCAGGCTATGTAGGTCACATTACTTTTTTAAAGAATTTTCAATATATGATGTTTGGTGGTTTGAATTTTCTGGCAAACATTTATCAAATAACTATTCTTTGCTGTTATTGTTGTCATTGCTAATGTTGACAAGGAGGACTTGAAGTTGTAAACAGAGCATTACATGTGAATATCCTGCCGGGACAACTAATTCTATGGAATTAATGCAAAATAATGTGATGTACTTCTAGTGACATTTCATAGGCATTTGGATTTACATATTGCCAGGCATCCAGAACCTTCTGCTCCTTCAGCCTTCCTTCCTACCCAACCCCAAAGAAAGCAAAATAAACATCTCATAAACCTAAGTGTATTTATTTTTTCTTTAGCAAAATAGTTATTTGTTCTAAATTTACACTCTTGTATTTCTGCTGCTGCTTTTAGACTCTCCCCTGGTTTCTACAGTCTGAAGCCGAGAGAGTCCATTTCTTTCCATTCATCTATTCCCACACACATCTTACTGCTCTGTCTTGTTTAATAGCTGAGACATCTAATACATTAAGAAATCTTAATCTAATCATGGATTGGTAAAAGAATAGGGTCCCAAAGATCTTATTTATCAAATTATTCTTCTTTAGTGTGGGCCTTGATTCTGACTTTCCCAGAGTTTACTGAGAAAGACACAGATGGTCAGGAGCTTTAAAAATTGGGAATGTAAGCCGGGCGTGGTGGCGCACGCTTGTAATCCCAGTACTTGGGAAGCTGAGACAGGAGGATTGCAGGTTCACCGCCAGCCTCAGCTACTTAGTGAGACCCTCCGCAACTTAGTGAGACACTGTTTCAAAGTAAAGAATAAAAAATAGGGCTGGGGGTGTAGCTTGGAGGTAGAATGCCCCTGGCTTCAATCCCCAGTACTACAAAATAAAAATTGGGGGATGTGGCAAAAAGTGGCCTAACCTTGCTTAAAGCATAACTCATGCATCTTTGTCTATTTTTGTTGGTCCTGGAGCATCTGAAGGAGTTTTCTTATCTTTCCTGTGACTCTCCCTGATTGTCTACTCTGCTCTAATGTAAAAACATGCTCACCATCTTAACCATGAAAACCCCTTCCCCGTGCCTCTGCCTCCTTAGTCGCTATTAACAGGAATAAGGTGTGTGCAGGTTACACTACATATCTATTTCGTTTTAGGGTGTTATACTGGCATTTCAAAGGGATTCTCCTTTCTGTCATTTGCTTTTAAAGACAGGCTGCTATTTCTTAGGGGCTTCTCATGGGGGTGGGTTTACAGTCTTCAGGAATAGAAAAGCCGTGGGCTTATTGCTTTAATATCATCAAGCATCCGTGAAGTTCCCCATCCAGTTAAATGCCCTCTACTATCAACCTTCCACTACCTTCCATGCTTTAACCCTTCAAAGCCAGTCCTGTCTCAATGTGCCACGTTTCCTCTGCGCTTTGCCTCTCATCACTGAAAATATGAAGGGCAGTCGATTAGATTTGAAGTGATTCTCCGTAAATTTTTTAGAATAAACTTACCCCGCTCTTATTTGGGGGTTTAGGGCGGCTGTTTTTCCACTAGGAATGTCTCCTGAATTTTTTCTTATTCATGAGATTTGAAAGTGCGATGCAATCAGGGGTGCCGGATATTATTGAGAATAGTGTAGTAATTACATTCCTGGAAATGAAGAAGTTTCCTTCAGTTACTACCTATTAGATAGAAAAAATAATTTTTTATCGGCCTGAATTCACCCCTAAGTTTTCTAACATGCTCTTATTCATTATTTTAAGAAATTTCGACTGAAGTATAAATTATATAATATTAACATTACAACAAATTGCAGGGGGGGGGGTCACATAAAATAGAGCTGACATGCAGGGAGTGCCCCGATTCTCCAGTAAAAAGGCTCACGGAGAAGTTTGCACTTTCAATCTTTAAAAGTAGCCTTTTGGGTTTTGGATGGCAAACACAACACTTTGCCAAGCTGTAAAACTCATATGTTTAAGAGAAAGATCAAAACTAAAAGGAGAGAGTTTATATGTACAAATATTTGCTTAGTGCAAATATTCCTGCTGGATGGTCTCAGACTCTTTGATTCCGGGGGGTTAGAAGAAAGTCTGGGCTGTAATTTATTGTTTTTCTATTTTCATATTATGCTTTTCCACTTCTTAAAACTCTATGCAAATATTATCGATTTGTAAAGCTACAATCTATCTTCCCATGAGAAAAGAATGTTCCTCTCTGTGCCTTGACTAGTAGGGTTTTTTTTTAAACTTGGGTCAGTTTTATATGTTTTGAGAGGTAATTGAGGATTTAGTTCTTCTCCCTAGAGTCTAAATATAAATGTCGATGGTAAGTTCTGTTTCTGTTGTTGTCAAGAATTTATTTCTGAGGATAATGAGATTTAGAAGGGTCACTTATGCTCTGTTGTTGTCTCATAAATCATCGTTAGTCATGTGGGTGCCTCGGCTGACCACAGTTTGCCTTCAGAGTCTTTTGGGGATGGGTATATTACGGAATTTAAAGTCAACTTCTCTGCTTATACAGCTATGAAATATCTAGAATATTGGTTGTTGACATAGTGACAATGATGAGTTGATGATCTTACTGTTATTTATGTGAGTGACAGTTTTTCTTACTTTGAATTAGAAGATATGGATGGTCCCAAAGTAGACTTCTTTCCAAATTAGTCTTTTTTGGATATTTCATCTATGACTGTCACATGTGTCGTGATAGGAACTGGATACAGGGTGGAGGTAATGGTGGACCTATTTACCTTGCCTGCAGTCTGCTGAGATTCTCTCCAACACAATCTAAGTCTGTATCTGCTAGGTGTTTGTATTCTTATACAAACCTACAGCTTATGTATTTGTTTATTTTTTAGTGTGTGTGTGTATGTGTGTGTGTGTGTGTGTGTGTGTGTGTGTGTGTTACACACCCAGGGGCATTCTACCTCTGAGCTACACTCCCAGCCCTTTTTATTTTTTAATTTTGAAACAGGGTCTTGCTACGTTGTTGAGGATCTTGCTAAATTGCTGAGACTGTCCTCAAACCCACGATTCTCTTGTCTCAGCCTCCCAAGTACTGGGATTACAGGTGTGTACCACTGCGTCTGGCCAAACCTAGCACTTTATAATGTGAAAATTCTCATTCACTAGTCTTGACCAACATTTCATTTCAATAAACATGAATATGTTTTGGGTGTACAGTGAAATATTTAGTTGTTGCTCTTCCTTCTTTGGGTGTTACTCACGTGGAGCAGGTGCCACAAAATCACGTTTGCCTGGTCCGTATCTTTGGGTCTACATCTATTTTTTTCTCTCCCTCGTGGAGCCATGATATAGGTAGACAGAAAGGAGAAAGAAAAATAAAGTGGAGAGGATTAGCACTAGCAATAAAGAGAGGAAAACATTGGTGGAGTCGAGAATGGCTGCGGGGAAGGAGGGAAAGGACCTTTTCTTTGCCTGTTGGTATTTGCAGCAGGGAATCTGATTCTCACAGATTACACAGGATCCCAAATCTAGCAGTATGTATGGCAGGTACACAATCATGTGCCCTGAGAGAGTAGGAGGGACAACAAGGACACTTCCAAATACAGGCCACCAGCCTCGTTTCAAGCCCCTGTCTTTACCCAGAGGTGGTGGAAAGCGGAGGCCGGGGTCTGTGTGCAGAACAGTTTGGGAATCAACTTCAAATCTCACTGACTAACTTCAGAAGTTTTTGGGGGTGGAAAAAGCAAGGGCTTTGAAACCAGACCAGTTTTCCTAATATACACCAGATAAAAATAAATATTTGTGTGTTGCCTGATACATGTCTAGTGCATTATAAGAACACATTAAATGTTATCCATTAGTTTAGCCACCATGCTTATTTTCTTTATGTCTTATATCATCTCTTTAAAGTTACTTAAAAATAATTGGGCTAAATAAATGAGCAATAAAAGTCTGGTGGAAGCCAGATGTGGTGGCGCATGCCTATAATCCCAGTACATGGGAGGCTGAGACAGGAGGATCCCAGATTCAAGGACAGCCTCAGCAAGTAGTGAGACTCTCATCAACCCAGCAAGACCCTGTTTCCAAACAAGAAATAAAATCAGGCCAGGGGTGTAGCTCAAAGGTAGAATGCCTCTGGGTTCGATCCCCAGTCAAAAAAAAAAAAAAGTCTGGTGATAAGAAGAAAAAATAATGCTTCATAATCCCAGGATTCTTGTTAAATTTCCCTCTTGGTTCATAGTAGTAGATGTACACAGTCCTATCAAACTGTGTCTCATTTTTCTCTAGCTTCCTCCAGAACACACAGAAGAAGCGGAATCTGGCACAGCAAAAGTTTGAGCACTCAGGGGTAGGAATGTCAAGTTTTTAGCCCTAAGACTGAAGACTGCTTGTCAGACCCTAGCTGCTTAGCTATTAAAATAGAGAGTTGAGCATGGCCTTCATGCATAGATAAGCCTCTCCTGTAATCCCCGGAGAGGGAAGCTGAGACAGGAGAATTGCAAGTTGGAGGCCAGCCTCAGCAACTTAGCGAAACCCTCAGCAACTTAGTGAGACCTTGTTTCAAAAAAAAAAAAAAAATAGTTCTGGGGGTGTGGCTCAGAGGTAGAATGTCCCTAGGTTCAATATCCAGTACAACAAAAATGAATTAAGGAAGGAGGGAAGGAAGGAAGGAAGGAACCGGACACCAAACATTATTTCTGTGCTGATGTCTACTTCTGCGTCTTTTGCTTGTGTGTTTATCATAACAAAGGGTAATGCACGCTTAGTTTCTAATTGCATCCTAGGAGAAAGGTTCTGAAAGGGAATCACTCGGGACTCTTTGTTTTGTCTTCATGTCATGACTTAATTTTTACAAAGTCAAAATGATTTCATCCATGATTTATGGACCCAAATAACCTAGCCCTTTTTAAAATTCATGCTGGCCTGCTCTGTGTGTGCATTTATTTTTATTTTTTATTTATTTTCATTGTGATTATGTGTACCAGGCTGGGCTGTGGCCAGTAGGTCACTGACATGCTGGAAAGTATATCTAAGAGAGAGAATGGATATTCTGAGATGGGTTAGCCAACCTCTTTCATTTTGCTATAGTCTGACATTCTTTTCTTTGTTTGAGCTTTGCTCTGACCTTTCAAGAATCTTTATGGGTTTATTTTGAACTCTGCAATGGTTTTGATTAGAGATATTGCAGAACAATCATTCAACTCAACATGGCCTAAAACTTGAAGATATTAGAGGTATTGGAGATATCATGGGAGATATTGGCATAGACTGATGAGCATTTTTATTTAACTGTTGATTTGGAATGGGATGAAGGCACACTGCAAATTGGCATACACCCTTTCTACCACCTTCAATTTTATTTGTTTTCCTCCATGTAAAAGAAAGTTACTAAGCCGGGCGTGGTGGCGCACGCTTGTAATCCCAGTACTTTGGGAGGCGGAGACCGGAGGATCCGGGTTCGCAGCCAGCCTCAGCTCTCTCTCTCTCTCTCTCTCTCT
>PVJS01021531.1:0-11412 GCA_004027185.1 Glis glis
CAGGGGCGTTCTACCTCCGCGCTATGCCCCCGGCCCTATTTTTTATACTTTATTTTGAAACCGGGTCTTACGAAGTTGCGGAGAGCCTCACTAAGTAGAGAGAGAGAGAGAGAGAGAGAGACAGAGAGAGAGAGGGAGAGAGAGAGAGAGAGAGAGAGAGAGAGCTGAGGCTGGCTGCGAACCCAGATCCTCCAATTTCCGCCTCCCAAAGTACTGGGATTACAAGCGTGCGCCACCACGCCCGGCTGTCTGATGATTTTCTCATGAGTAGTCTGGGGTTATGGGTTTTCATGGGGAAGACCACCATTTTTTATCACATCATAGCAAGGGGACCTGCTGTCAACGTGACTTGTTGGTTTTATCACTTGGCTGAGGTTGTGTTTGTCAGGTTTCTGCCCTGTGAAGTTCCTCTCCACCCAGTCGATTCTCCTTTCCACGCCATGCTTATTGGAAAGAAGTTTCCATGTGTAGCCCATGCTTAGGAGTGGGGACTTACGCTCCATCTCCTTGACGTATCTACATAAATTATTTATAATTCTTCTGCACAAGAAAATTGGGTCTTCAGTCATTTCTTTATATCACTGTTGACTCATGAATATTTATTTTGTGCTTTGACTCTAATACAATGCTACTTATTTTGTTACTTGGCTTATTCCAGATTTGGCCAAGGAGAACTTTGTCAGTGGGCCCCCATCGTTGTGGGTTTATTTATTTATTTTTCAATACTTTCTTATTTCCTGGGACCATGAGATATTCCAGGCTCATCTTGTATATTTCCGGTCCCAGTTCTAGAAGCAGCCAGTGGTCCAAAGAGCTCTGGCCCCTTTCATTGGAGAATGTTGGTGTTAGAAACCAAGACCTGGGCTCTAGGAGTGCCCAGTGCTACTGGGACATTGTTGCTTCCTAGGCCCTCTCAGTTGACAGAGTAGGGAAACGTATGTGTATAGAACCTCCTGTGCATAGTCACACATCTATAAATATTTCTACATGTAACCATCTTTATCTACATGAAGCTAACTGGGTTCATAGCGATATTTCTAATTCCAATCCATGGCCATATAGATCATTCTAACTTCTACATGTAACCATCTTTATCTACATGAAGCTAACTGTGTTCATAGTGATATTTTTCTTTTTTTTGTGGAACTGGGGATTGAACCCAGGGGTAGTCTACCTCTAAGCTACACCCCCAGCCCTATTTTTTTATTCTTTATTTTAAAACGGTCTCACTAAGTTGCGGAGGGCCTCACTAAGTAACTGAGGCTGGCTGCGAACCTGCGATCCTCCTGTCTCACCCTCCCAAGTACTGGGATTACAAGCGTGTGCTACCACGCCTGGCTATAGTGATATTTCTAATTCCAATCCATGGCCACATGATCATTCTAACTTCTTTCCATTGCTGCTTTTAGATGCTCATTCCAGAATCTTGTTTTATGAAAAAACATTTTCTTAAAAAACAAGCTGGGTGTGGTAGCACATACCTGTAAGCCCAATACTTGGGAGGCTGAGATAGGAGGATTTCAGGTTTGAGGCCAGCCTCAGCAACTTAGAGACCCTATTTCAAAATAAAAATATTTTTAAAAAAAGAAAAAGAAAAAGGGCTGAGGATGTAGCTTGGAGGTAGAATACCCCTAGGTTCAATCCCCAGTGTCAAAAACAAAAAAACAAGAACAAAAAACAAAACGAAACAAAAACCCCAAAACAAGATGTCAGCCAGTGTAGTGTTATCCTGTAATCTCAGTACTCAGGAGGCTGAGACAGGAGGATCATAGATTCAAGACCAGCCTCAGCAATTTAGCGAGATCTTGTTTTGAAATGAAAAATGGAAAGGGCTGGGGGTATAGCTCGGAGGTAAAATGCCCCTGGGTTCAATCCCCAGTACCAAAACAACAACAACAACAAAAACAATAACAAAATAAAAAACAGAATGTTCTAGTTCTATAAATGTGTCTATGTTCATGAATGTGTATTTTACCTGTTCATTGTGGAGTATCTGTCACATTCAACAATGTCTACTGAAGAAATCTTAAATCACCTTTTAGATTCCACAACTGTTAACATTTTCACACACACACACACACACACACACACACACACACACACACTTTTATGAACAAAATTGTGACCATACTAGACATGCTGCTTGTAATCTGCTTTTTCTACTTAACAACATATAATAAGCTTCCCTCCCATGCCATTAACTATTCTTCTTAAAGGTCATGATTTTAATTTCCTGCTGAATATTAACCTCTAATTATGGAATTTAACTTTTAATAATTTTTGGTATTATAAATAACTATAACAAACACTCTTAAATATAAGTCATTATGCACATATTTGATTATTTTTTGAATTTAGACTATTTCATGGAAGTTAAATTCCTGGGCCCTTGATTCCAAACATTTTAGGTAGTATGATAAAAAAAAATACCAAAACTTCTTTCCAGAAAAGATAGCAGTAATTTAGCTAATTATATGACTAAGCCATTTTCTCTATATTCTTAACAATACTAGTTATTGAAATACTTTTTCAAATAATCAAGTGATTAACTAAAGTGATATCTCAGTGTTGTTTTATTTTGAATTTCTTTTATTACAGATGCATTTGAATAGCCTATTTCCTACATTCATAGACCATTTATACTTGCTCATTTCTGGATGACTGGTTAGTGCTTTTCGCCAATTTGTGTTTGTATGTGTTGAATATTTTCAGTTTTTTATTATTTAAAGATAGCACTTTAATTTGAGACTGTAAATATAGAAAATATAGAAAACCTATATATATCCAATACAGAAAATCTATATCCAATATAGAAAACCCTAAAATACACAGAAAAAAGAAAACAGCCTTACCTATGATCTGATGCCCTCTTCTTGTTTCCTTGCTCTCCTTTTCATTTGGATATATACTAGGATCTGAATGCTCCTTCCCCCTCAAATTCGTATATTGAAACTTAACTCATGTGATGGTTTTAGGAGGTGGGGACCCTTGGGAGATGATTCGGCCATGAGAGTGGGGCCCCCAGGAATGGGATTAGCAGCCTGATGAAAAAGGCCCCAGAGAGTGACATTGACCCTTCTACCACGTGAAGATGCAGTGAGAGGCGCCATCTATGAACGAGGCAAGGAGTCCTCACCGGACACTGAGCTGCCTGGACCCTGGACTTCCCAGCCTTCGGAACTGTGAGAATCAACTGCTGCTCTTGATCACCTACCCAGTCTATGGTCTTTTGTTGTAACAACCGGAAAGCACTAAGACAGTGTGCCTATTTACACACCAGATATTTTTATTTTTTTTATATAGTTAATTAGAAAAATAGTCTGCAATGCTTCTTGTTTTGTAGCCTGATTACTCATCGCTAACGTTTGATCATTATTCATTCCTCAGCTGCTACACGATGGCCCTTTCCCACTTTAAGGGAAAGACTTCTTGGGAAAGCAGGTCTGTGCATCTATTGGGCACAGATTCTTTCCGTCACAAGCCTGACTCCACTCAACGGGACTCAAATCTGGACCATCCCCTAGTTCCACAGCACCTCTCCATGCCACATGAATTTCTGCAGGATTATCCCTCCCACCTCCAGGAATCCTGTTCCACTGTGTTTCCTTGTGCTACCACGGTGGCCACCCTCTTAGCCCTGGAATCGGGTAGGAGGCATGGCCACTCTGTTTCCGCATCCCTTCCATATACACAGCCTGTCTCTGAATTTTTGACAGCACAACTAAGATATGACTGTAGTTTGCCTAAAGATCTTTAGACAAAACAAGAAATTGGACACACAGAAAATGAAAAGCAATTATTGGGTTATTGTGGGAGTGCATATATCCAAGTTCCTACATCCAGGTCACCAGCTGGCACTGGCCGGGCCACTTCATGGACAGGGTGTCTCTGGTTAAAGTCTAACTCACTTGTTTTACTCCAACAGCATCCACCAATGCTTTTCTCCTGGGTGGAGAGTCAGGTTCCCGCCCATCTGCAAATACTTGTCAACTACAGATTGACTCCCCACAGGATGATTGACAGTTGCAGTGGCCACTCCTCTCAGAAATAGAAAAAAAACAAAAACCCAGTCTCCTGCCCAAAGGGGCCAAGCTTCTTTCAGACACCCTCTCTTCCAACCCATGATCAGGCATCTGTACACAGAACTGATCAGAGAAGATCTCATTGACATATCCGGCTGGTAAATAAGGAAGGAATGATGAATGATCACCAAATTGCAACCCCTACTGAAATAATGAATCTAGGCAAGGATCATCAGTGGCTGCTCAAATCACAAAAGGAAATACAAGCAAATATTACGTGCCACCTCTAGTGGAGTACTGTTGTCCCCCAAGCAACTCCAAATCTGATCAAGCCTCTAACGCTAGCTTCCAGTGTATAGGACATACTAGGTACTGAAGAACATGCTAAATGACACCACCAGCAATCTAGCTTCTCTAACAAATAAATTGCAAGGGGGAATAGAAAAAAAAAAAGAAGAAGAAGGGTGGTACCAAAAAGTGAAAGATTTAAGGAACACGGAAAACATATGTAATGTACTGATATTTAGATCCTGAGTTATTCAAACCAACTGTCAAAAAGTAGTTTTGAGACAACTGAGAAAGTTTGGACCTCAATGAACTATTTGATGATATTAAGGAATTAGTGTTAATTTGAGTGTGATGGTGGTGTGGTTCCATTTAAGAGAGTAGTCTTATCATTTAAAGATAAATATGCTCATGTTTTCAGATGAGATGACGTGATGTCTGGGACATGCTTCAAAATAGTTTAATGTGTACGTGAGGGAATGGGGCAGTAGAGTTGAAATAGGAATGGTGTTGAACTGGGGGCTCTGGCACTTGGGGGTACAGGCAGAGTCACCGTATTATTCTCTTAAATTTTAGCATAGGTTTGGAATTTTTTCATTGTTAAAAAGGTGAAAAAAAAGGAGAAGAGGAAAAGCAAAAGGAAAAAGAAGGAAAAGTCCTCTTGTAGAGTATTCCCAATACCACTTACGGTGAAGCTTATGGTGAAGAATAGTGCTCTCATGTGCTACGTATTCCTGGTCTCCTTTGGGTGGGGAAACTTCTGGAAGGAGAACATGCACACTCACCTCCCAAGATGTAGGAACAATGCTAAGTCTATTTAGAAAGAAACATTTTTGTATAATCTGCAAAGATGCAACTTTACCCACAACAAAGACAGTCTTGTTCACGATTCTGTCGATCTGCAGTTCTCAAAGAGTGGTCCAGGTGACCTTGGGGTCCCTGGAACTCTTTCTGGAATCCATGTGGTCAAAACTATGTTCCTACTAATATTAAGATGTTTTTGCCTTTCCCACTCCCATTTTTCCTCTTTAGTGTGCAGAGTTTTCTAGAAGCTTCATGACTCTAGACAGCTTTACTACCCTAACAGCCAATGAAGTGTGTGTGTGTGTGTGTGTGTGTGTGTGTATCCTCTAATTTTTTTCAAGTTACTTTCTAATACATTAAATATCAATAGATATGAGCCACCTAAACCAAAGTTCTTTGGAGTTTGCCATCATGTTTAAGAATGTCAGTGGAACCCAACACCACAAAGTTGAGAACCTCTGATACAGAGAGCCATTTAACCACTTGATGGGCACACCTTGGTTTCACAATAAGGTCACTGATTTACCATGTACAAACAAAAAAATTGCATTTTGATCTTTCTAGACAAAGAAGCATTTGGCTCACAAACTGAAATCCAGGTTCCTTCTTCTTACACACACACACACACACACACACACACACACACACACACACACGCACACAGAAAAGTGATCTTATTTGCTTCCCAACATCCACCCACCTCCCACCCCCAGGTTTCAAATTCACAGTTCTAGCCGGGTGTGGTGGCGCACGTTTGTAATCTCAGTACTTGGGAGGCTGAGACAGGAGGATCACAGGTTCAAGGGCAGTCTCAGAAAGTAGTGAGACTCTCATCAACCTAGCGAGACCCTGTTTCAAAATAAAAATAGAATTGGGCTGGCAGTAAATTCACAGTTCTTATTCAAAGCTCAAAGCCAAATGCTTGCGTTTCCTTTCTCCCCAGTGGTCTCTGCCAGAGATACTTTTTCCCAAGAACACAGCCCACAGGGAGTTTGGGCCTACTTAAGGCAACAGAACTTCCACCTGTCTCTTCCAAAGCATGCCCCAGGGGTCAGGAGCTTCTCTTTGTACATCTACAAAATGGGGACAATGCTTCCTACCTCGCTGAGATGATAAGATGATGCACCGTGTATAAAGCCATCAAGTTCCACCTACCATGCTTTGAAGGAGAGGCAGCCGGGTGTGGTGGCGCACGCTTGTAATCCCAGTACTTTGGGAAGCGGAGACCGGAGGATCCGGGTTTGTGGCCAACCTCAGATCTTTCTCTCTCTCTCTCTCTGTCTGTCTCTCTCTCTCTCTACCTAGTGAGGCCCTCCGCAACTTCGTGAGACCTGGTTTCAGAATAAAGTATAAAAAAAAATAGGGCCGGGGGTGTAGTGCGGAGGTAGAACGCCCCAGCGTTCAATCCCCGGTACTGCAAAATAAATAAATAAATAAATAAAATAAAATAAATAAGGTCAAAGACTCTCTTGGTTGGGTTTCTGGGAGGCCCTTCCTTTACTTTCTCCTTCCCTCACTTCCCATCCCACCTACAATCCCCCAGTATCTGTCATATTTTCCTACCTCTTCCCAGACTCAAGTGAGCGAGTGCTCAAGTTTCTGAACATGAAGGTCCTCAAGTTTCTCAACATGAATCCTGTGTCCATCCTGGTGGCACAACAGCAGATCCTTACAGTGTGAATGAGGGACGCAGAAAAGGTGACGGGAACAGAAGATGGTCACAGGTGGACAGCATGGCCTCAAGGTTATCGCTCATGAGTGGTAGCTGCTACTCCTGACTGAAGGACCGTTTCAAGTGTCCTTCTCATTGTGGTGGTCCTACTCTAGTGATCTTTGTTCGAATCCATTGACTGACAATTTTGTTTATACCACCTCCACCCCAACCCCTACACCATTAAGTCATTAAGTCTCTCCTTTGGTTTGGTAACCATCTTCCTATTTTTTTTTTTTTTTGGTACTGGGGATTGAACTCAGAGGCATTCTTTGTCTGAGCTACACCTCCAACCCTCTTTTATTTTGAAATGGGGTCTCACTAAATTGCTGAGGGTCTCACTAAGTTTCTGAAGTCGGCCTTGAACCTGTGATCCTCCAGTGTCAGCCTCCCAAGTACTGGCATTACAGTCGTGCACCACTATGCCTGGCCCCATCATTCTTTTCTTTTTTTTTTTGTAAATACTTTTATTGGTGAATTATGGTTACACATAATAGTAGGCTTCATCATGATGTATTCGTACCTTGCACATAGCATAATTTGGTCTAATTTAGTCCACACGCATTTCTCTTACCACTCTGTCCTTCTATTAAACTCACATGGCAAATCCCAACCTCGGCTAAACCCAATTCCCCACCTACCCCAGCCTGCCCCTGAACAACTAAATATGACTGGAAAAATCACAGCCATGATTACTGGTCTGGCTTTTAAACTGGTGACCACAAATATCCAGCGGGAGAAGTCACCTTCTAGGAATGCCACTGTGCTTTCCTGGTCAATCTGCTCTTCTCTCTGAGTTGACTTTTCATGTCCTTTAATCTGTCCTTGGCTATGCAACATCCATAAGTTGTCTAAATCTAAGTCTGGACATCTTTGGGAATGACAGGAGGTGCTACTGATAGCGTTTTTGAGGAAGGGACAGCAGACTAAACAAATACTGTTCCAAGCAAACCACATTACCCTAGCTGATACCTTCTTTTTTTTTCCCACTCCCATTTGATGATTTCATGGCTTATTTCATGGAGAATATAGAAATAATAAAAGAGAACTCCAACCTGCTGCCAGGCACTTGGCCTTTCTGTTCTTCCAATGGATAATGTATTAGTTTTTTGTGGCTGCTATAACAAATGAACACACATTTGATAGCTTAAGCCAATAAAAATGTACTCTCTCAGAATTCTGGAGACTGAAATCAAGGTGTTGGCAGGGGGCATGCACCTTCCAAAGATGCCTGGGAAGACTTCTGTCTTGCCTCTCTCCCAGATTCAGGTGGCTGTTAATCTTTCATGTTCCTTTGTAGACCATGAAAGATGTTTGTAGATTCATCACTCCAATTTCTGCCTGTGACTTCACAGGTTATTCTACATCTTGGTCTCTATTTTCTCTTCTTATAAGGACACTAGTTCTTGGATTAGGGCCCATACCAATCCTGTATGACCTCATTGTAACTAGTTATACCTGTAAATAAGTTTTTTATATTCATAACGAATCATACTTGCAAATAAGCTTATGATCAGGTTCTGGGCGGACATGAATTTTTGGAGGACCTAGTTCGACCCAATACAGATGGACCCTTTGTTTTCAAATCCAGTCCTTCCTCTTTGACCTTCTGCCTCTCTTCTCTACTGGAATTCTCAGAGACTCTGTTGCTGTAGTTCTCTCTTCCTCTCCACTGCAGGAGTGTCTCCCCACATTTGTTACGCCATTCCTACTGTTGTATGTGCATGCTGTAATCACTGCTATATTAATACACATGCTGTAATCACTCCTTGTATCCAACGCCCCCTCCACCTACTGACCCACTTCTCTGCTCTTCACACAAAAGGCCTTGTATGAATCACCTGTGCTCGCCATCTGCACTTCCTCTCTGCCAAAGCTCTCTTCAACTTGTTTCAGCCTGGCTTTCAACTTTCTTGCACCATCCAAACCAGGCTCTGCGTCCTCAAATCCCACAGTCCTTTTCTTATCTGTTTTAGTCAGCTTTTCGTCGCTGTGACGAAAATACCTGACAAGCACAACGTAGAGGAGGAAAGGTTTATTTGGCTCTTGGTTTCAGAGGTTCTGTTGACTGGCTCCAAGGCAGAAACATCATGGTGGCAGGGTGTGGTGGAGGAAAGCTGCTCAACTCATGGCAGCCGGGAAGCAGAGAGAGGTAAAGAGAGAGGGGATGAGAACATAGTCCCTAACACATAGCCCCAGTTACCTATCTCCTCCAGCCACACCCTACCTGCCCACTGTTACCACCCAGTAAATCCATTCAGACTATTAATCCATCCATGGATTTATCCACTGACAAGGTTAGAGCCCAGATTTAATTATTTCACCTCTGGACATTTCTGCATTGCCAACACATGAGCTTTTCTGGGAGAAAAACAACACATGAGCTTTTCTGAGCTTTTCCGTGTCTGAGCCATAACATTCTCCAAACTCGCACCAGCATGTAATGATCGCTTTTGTTTGGATCTGAGACAGCATTCTCTATTGGTTCCTTCCTACCTCAGTTGCCCCTTCTCAGGCTCCTTCCCTGTTTCCTCTCCCTGACCTCTAGATGCTAATGTGCTCTGGGCCTCCACCCTAGGCCCTCTCCTGGTCTAGGTCTGTGCTCGTGTCCCCGGTGATCACAGCTGTCTACTGTCCTTACCACTGACACGAGGACCATCCCCACAGAAGCATCCAGCCTGAGTTCCTGACTCACATAGCAAATGCCTCCTCGTCTCTAGTTGGATGTCTAACACTCATCTCCAAAGCAACATGCCCTAAGACTCAACTACTGATTTCTCCTTGCTCAGTCCTAATGCCGCCTCTGAATGATCTCCCCAGCTTCCCCCATCTCAGTAAACAGCACCTCCACGTACCCAGATGTTCAGACCAAAAGTTTAGGATTCTTCTTCTTTCCTGCTATCCGGAGTATCATCCTATGTATAATCTAATCATGTATCATCATCATCTCCTCCTCCTCCTCCTCCTCCTCCTCCTCCTCCTCCTCCTCCTCTTCCTCCTTCTCCTCCTCCCTTCTTTTGGTACTGGGGATTAAACCCAGGGACATTCTACCTCCGAGCTATACCCCCAACCCTTTTCATTTTTAATTTTGAAACAGGGTCTAAGTTGTTGAGGCTGGCCTTGAACCCACGATCCTCTTGTCTCAGCCTCCCAAGTACTAAGATTACAGGTGTGCACTACTGTGCCTGGCCATGTCTCTCCTTCTTGATGGCTTCCTCCTTGGTCCCACCCTTAGGACATCACACATGGACTCTGCAATGGTGTCCAGCGTTGCTCATCCCCCTGCGCTCCATTCTCTGCCCAGGAGCCAAGGGATCAGATGACGTCATGCCCTGTTCACCTGTCACCCCCAAACGACCTCTCCTGTCACTTAGAGGAGTGCAAAATCCCTGCTTTGGCCTCCGAGGCCCTTGGTTCGCTCCATGGCTCATGTCCTCTCAGCCGCACCAGCTTCGCTGCTGGACCTTGAACACATGGAGCGCCTCTGCCTCAGGGCTTTGCCCTTGCTATGTTTTCTCTCTGACATTCTCTGCCCTTTGGTTTGATTTGTGTCCTCTCGCACATCGTTTGGGTTTCTGCTGAAATGTCACCACCTTAGTGAGTTCTTTCGTAAGCACCGTATCTAAACCAGTACCCCCCTCACCTCCACCACCCCAGCACACCCATCTCAGCTCCTCTACCTAGCTTCGTCTACTCCTTAGTTATTAGCACCACGTGAAGCAATAGTATATTATGCATCTGTTTTATTTTCTTGGTTTATTCTGTCTTCTCTGCTATACTATAAGTTCCATAAGGACAGGAGCTATCTATCATCTATCTATCTATCATCTGTCTATCATCTATCTATCATCTATCTATCTATCTATCTATCTATCTATATCTATCTATCATCTATCATCCATCTATCTATCTACCATCCATCTATCATCTATCTATCTAATCTATCTATCTATCTATCATCTATCTATCTATCCCCATGTGCATTCTACCTCCAAGCTATATACCCAACCCTTTTTATTTTGAAACAGGCTATCACTAAGTTGCTGAGGGTCTTGCTAAGTTGCCGATGCTGGCCTTGAACCTGCGATCCTCTAGTCTCTGCCTCCCAAGTACTAGGATTACAGGCATGTGTCACTACACCTGGCTCCTTTTTATTTTTTTGAAACAGGGTCTTGCTCAGTTGCTGTGGCTGGCCTCGAACCTGAAATCCTCCTCTCTCAGCCTCCAGAGTACTGGGATTGCAGTTGTGAGCCACTGAGCCCACTTGTTATTTGTTTTGTTTAGCAAGAATAATACCTAGCAAGGTGGGGAGGAGGATAAGGAGGACTGAGGAAGGGAGCAATTAAAATTATGTTATGTCTATAGGTATCACTACCGAGCTCACTAATATGTCCAGGGAGGCAGGAGGGAGGAGTGGGGTGGGATGCGGAGGGAAAGATACCAAGTGGTATGTGCATGTATGTTTGTATCACTTTGAATCTCACTATAATGCATAATTACAATGCACCAATAAGCCGGGCGTGGTGGCGCACGCTTGTAATCCCAGTACTTTGGGAGGCGGAGACCGGAGGATCCGGGTTCGTGGCCAGC
>PVJS01021531.1:11512-31502 GCA_004027185.1 Glis glis
GTGGAGGTAGAATGCCCCTGGGTTCAATCCCCGGTACCGCAAAAAAAAAAAAAAAAATAAAAAATAAAAACAATGCACCAATAAAAGTATAAACAAAGAATAATACCTAACAGATTGTAGACACCAAGTAAGTCTGACTCTACTTCAATTATTGTCATGTGAAAGGTAAAATATTCTAAAATGAATGCCAAAAGTGAAGTTCAATTAGTAACAAGAATTTCTCCATGGCTTGAAAACAATATTTGTTTTGAAGGTTTTGTTTGATTTAATGCCTTTCTATAGGAATCTTGAATATTCGAGGAGATTAGTGGCCCATCTTGAGGTGGAAACTGTTAATTGTATTTGTTATGATCATTATAACAGGTACTATTGTCTTATTAGTGGCTGGAACTTCGGAAGATCATCTCATTTAATTCTCAAAACGACTCCATGGGAGATCTAGCACCTCAATTTCTAGATGTGATGGTTTTAAAACCTGTCCATATGTTCTTTGATAGTTCTCCCTTTAAAAGGTAGAGTCTAATTTGCCTCTGTTTGAGTGTGGACTTGGCTTGGTGGCTCAGTTCTAAAGGACAGAACATAGTGGAAGTGACAGGGTTGGTGCCCAACTTTATATATTTTTTAAAATATACTTTTATTGGTGCATTGTAGTCTCACATCATTTTGTAGGTCAGAGTGATAGTGACATACATGCACACAGCACTTGGTGAGCTTCCCCCCGGCTCCCTCCCCACTCCCTCCTCTTCCCCAGACATGGTACTGGGATTAGCATTGGTAATTTCACATCCATTGGGAACATCAGTGGGAGAGCTTCCCATCTTCAAGGGCATTGGGACTTCCTCCTGGATCGCTCCACAGGGTCTTAGTTTTCTCCTCTCTCCAGTGAGGGGTGGGCTCAGAAGACATCCCAGCTGTTCAGTCTGCCAAGTTGCAGATGACCTCTGCACCAAGTAGCCTCTCAGCATGGACGCCAACATCAGATTGGTTCGCTGCTCTGTGCTGGAAAGAGCTGATGCTTTGACAGTATTGTCGTATTTTGTTGGGTTTGGGGATAAAGATGAGAATAATACGAGGACACTCAAGCAACTAGGGAGAGGCCCATGTGGCTAAGAGCTGAGGACTCCTGCCATCAGTCACATGAGGGGCATCTTGGGTTCAAATCCTCCATCCCCAGTTGAGCCTTCGGATGACTGCGGTCCTAGTGAACATTTTTGTCTTTGTTGTTTTGGTACTGGGGATAGAACCCAGAGGCATTCCACCACTGAGCTACAGCCCTAGCCCTTTTTATCTCGAAACAGGCTCTTGCTAAGTTGCTGAAGCTGGCCTTGAACCTGCGATCCTTCTGTCTCAGCCTGTCTCTGAGCCTTGGTTAGCTCCATGGCTTCTCAGCTTCTTCTTGCTCAGATTACAGGCGTGCGCCACCACCCCTGGCTCTAGTGAGCATTTTGACTGCAATGTCATCAGAGACCCTGAGCCAGAACCAACCAAGTAAGCTGCTCTCAAATCCATAGTCTACAAAGACGGAGATTAGAAATTCCTTTTGTTTTAAGCCCTAAATTTGGGGGATAATTTATCAGGCCATAATATGTAACAAATACATTTGAAGATGGAAGGACAGAGAGATTTAGGGCCTTATCCCCTATAGCTAGTCATGATGCTGTAAGAATCAGATCCCAGTCACCGCGATTCTAGAGCCCATATGTTCAACCACCGTATAACACAAGGGGTCAAGATTATGTCTTCATACCGGGAGGAGAATATGGCCTGATTTTAGTGCCACCCTGAGGAGAGTAGATTCAGTCTTTCTTGGAACAGAAACTGGCTGGTCTTGCTTTCTTGTAAGGCCATGCTAGGCAGCTGCTACCTTTGCTTCTAAGTTTCCATTTTTTTCTATGTTTGTACTGGCACATAGTGAACATCTACCTTTCCTCTCTCTCTCCTGCCATTCCTTTGAGCTTCTGCTCATTCCCACGTCCAGTCACGTAATTTTGGCAAAACTGCCAATCACTGTATTCTTCTTCCCCATAGGTGGGCTTGTGACTTTAGCTTGGCCAATCATAGTGTACTATCAGGCATTGACTACCGTGAGTGGGCCAAAATGTGAGCATAGGAGCCATGAAGAGCCCTTGGCTGGGATTTATAAATACTGTATGAGGTATAAGCCCTGATGACACAGCCTTGGGCGCCATATTCTCAGCTGCGTGGGAGAAGCTTATCACCAACAGGTCAGAAGCAGGCATGCAGAAGGATGCAGCGAATGAGACCTCGAATCCAGACAATCCTGAGAGCGATTCCATCTTTTTCCAATCTACACGAGTCAATCGATTTTCTCTCTGTTTTAATGTATGCTGCACCTTCTATCCCTTGCCCTGGAACTAGGGTTCATATGGAGTCTAGCCCAGTTTGTGAAAGTTGGTGGGCACCCTCCACTCTCCATGGGCAGCGAGCGTTCTCCGTCATCTGACGGAACTGGAGCAGCCGTGTCCATTGGTTAGTTCCCAGTGATGGCGAAGACCTCTCTCTCCCTGCTGCATCCTTCAGGAAGCACCTGTCTTTCCTGGAAGCCAGTGGTAGTCTGGGGGTTGTTCAAAATAAGATAGTGTGACGGTGGGTAGGTGGGTGGATGGCTCAGTGGCTCAGTTGCAAACCTTCGTCATCTGTGTATCCTTCCTTTCCTTAGTTGCTCCCCTCCCCCAGTCCTCCATGCACACACACACACATCCTGTTAGTTTCAGGATGTGAGGTCCCAACATCCAGGTCCTGTTGATCAAATGCTTCATGGAAGTAGGTGGAGTAACTGTAATGAACGTTAGCCGGGTTCTTCCTTCTGGACAACTCGTAAATCCAGTTTTTCTTCTTCATTTTTACTGCTCCTACCAGGGGGCCACTGCAATTGGTCTCCCTGCTTCTAACCTCAACCCTCGTAGCCGATTTCTCATACTTCTAGAATTTGTTCCCTAAAGCACGCTTCTGATTGCCACGGGCTTGTGATTGATGTAGTTCACCCCTGCTGACCTGCTAAATGGCAAAATTCTTGATGTTCAAGACTCTCGTGATGTTCAACTGCCCTGTGGTCAACATTCCACGTCCTGTGGCCTTTACAGATCCATTTTCTAGTCTTCTCACACTCCTCCTGCCGCAGAATTGCCTGCCCTCTCCTCTCACTTCTTTCCCTAAGCTGAGACGCTGCCCCTCCTTTTCTATGAATCTTCAAGATCCATGTCAGACATATCTCCTCCATAAAATATTCCCTGAGCGTGCCAATCCACAGTTGAGTATCCCCTTCTGTGAACTCTGTAAACAACTGTTGTCTAGACTTGGGTTTTTCCAATTTCATCCACATTCCCAGGGAGTATTTGGCAAGTTAGGATTTTTGGTATTTTTTTTTTAAAACTACTGATTACATATTCAAATTTGGTCGACCATATTATTTCCAAACCCAGTTTCCTTTCTTGTTTTCTACTTCCAAACTACATCCTGATACTATAGTGGTGCATTTATTTCCAAGAGCAAATTAAGGATCATTAATTTTTTTAATCCTATAGATAGAGAACTGCTTATTATTAATGTGATGATTTAAACGATGATGGCTTGGAAAATATCAATACGAAGAAGGAAGAGGACGGCTATAACAACTTTCAGTTTTTTAAACCAAATATACCTTCTCATTTATTTCTACACTTTTACCATGTTTCCTGTCACCAGTTCAATGCGGGGTTTTCACTAGGCATTGGAATAACGTTTGTCGTACTGGCATAGTCCAACCATCATTCGTGGATGTGACCAGCAGTAGTGATAGATGTGTGCCATCTGAAGATAAACAAGTCCCTGTAGGACTCTTCCAGATGGAGTCTATGTGGAAGGACATTCTAGGCAGAGGGGACAAGGACAGACAGCACATGCGAACTCATGTGACATGGAGTGAGCCAGGCATGAAAACTTTTGTGGTTTAGATTCCATGGGATTCTTTCTAAATTGAAAAATTTGGTGACATAAAGGTTTGACAATCTCTGGAGTAAACCTTTCCTCTGGGCCCTTAGCTCTCCAGGAGGGCGGTTCAGGGGGCAGATCCACACATACATGACCTTTACCGAGTCCCCTGGGGATGGACAGGCCGCGCACATCACAGCTCCATAGCGTCTGTAATTCTCATATGGTCTTAGATGTTTATCACCATGGCCCGCTTAGAGACAGGACAGCAAGGGACCTGAAGATAGTCCCACAAATAGGAGCTAACCCACGGAGGATGTCACATCCACGTCACATTTGGAGTGACCAGATGGGCATTTTGGGGGGCTGGGATGAAGAAGACGTTCTCTCCAAATTCAGAACCGCCTGCTGGCTCCGGTTCCGAGATAACTACATCCTTTATAGGGAGAAGCCTTTAAGTACAAGGGTGACTCTCCATGACGTTAGTAGGAAGACATGACTTAAGAAGGGGCTGGGACTGTGCGGAGCTCCTGCAGCCCCTTCGCTCTGAAGCCTGGCACATAGTAGGAACTCCTTTGGCTGAACCACTGAAGGCACCTTTACGCTCTCGCCTCGGGGACTCAAAGTCCAGTGTGGGCAGGGTCCCGGTGGCGCCTGTGCAGGGCCACTGTGCAGTTGGGTGGACTTTGGGAAATGTTTGTTGATTAACGGATGAGTGAATGGATACTGGGCGTGGGGCGGTGCGTGTGTGTGTGTGTGTGTGTGTGTGTGTGTGTGTGTGGAGGGGGGCATTGTTGAGAAAGACCACGCCTGGCCCTAAAGACTTCGCAGGGTTTATGGGGTGGCCACGCTGTCCTGGCTCTCCGGGTCGCCTCTGGATGGGCTATTTCATCCCTCCTCCACTTCTTAGGACCCAACCTGGGTCCTCAGGTCAAGTCCCCCGAGGAGGCTGCGCCCACTCCCTTCCTGGGCAGAGTGGGGGTGAGGACCCCCAGGCTGGCTGGGGCCCCTTCCCGGCGACCTGCCTCCGGGCCGCCCGGGCACACCTGGCCCGCCACCCCGGGGCCCCGGCGCTCGCCCCCGCGGCCGGCGCGGCGCGGCTGGCTCGGGGACGGTCCCCCGGGGCGCGGCCGGGGGCCGGGCCGGGCTCCCGGGGGCGGGGACTCGCCCCGTGCAGCCGCGTCCGGGCGGGCGGGCGGCGGGCGCGGGGCGGCTTCCTGCAGGCGGCGCCGGGGCGAGCCGTTGCCGGCTGCAGCCTGCGCCGCCGGTCGCGGGGCGCGGGGGGCCGGGCGCTCGGGCCGCGTCCATGCTCCGGGGCGCGCTGCTGCCCGCGCTCCTGCCTCCGCCGCCGCCGCCGCCGCCGCCGCCGGTGGTTACGCCAGCCCCGCCGCCGCCCGCTCCGATTCTGCGCATAGGCAGCCCCCAAGCCTGTCATTCTGCAAAAACACAGTTTACTCAACACACCGCACACACTCGCACACCCTCGCGCGCACACACACACACACACGCGCACACGCGCGCACACACGCGCAGCCCGGGCCCGCGCGCACCCGCACGGAGGGCGCGAGCGAGCAGACGCGCACAGCGGCGAGCCAAGTTCCGCAGCCTGGCATGGCTTCTGGGGACCTTTACGAGGTACGGGGACGCGGGGCGCGGGCCGGCCCAGCCCGGGGGCGGCGGCGGGCGGCGGCGGAGGGCCGGGCGGGCCGGGCCGGCGGAGCGGAGTTGCCGGGGAGCCCGCGGGCGGCGGCGGCGGCGGCGGCGGCGGCGGGTGGCGGAGGGTGGCGGGGGCCGGGCGCGCCGCCCTCCCGCTCGCCCGCCCGCCCGTCGCCTCCCGCGGCGCCCGCGCCCGCCGCCTCTTTCTCTTTCTCTCGCACACACTCTCTTACTCCATCTACTTTGCGGCCTGGGAGGGGAAGGAGGAAGCCGGGCGGAGCCGGGCGGGGGAGGTAGCGGTCCCGGGGAGGTGTTTCTCGCCCGACGAGCTGCCTCGAGTGCAGAAAGTACAGGTAAAAGTCGGGGCCGGACGTGCCGGGAATGCGGGGGGCCCGCGGGGTGCAGGGCAGGGGTGCGCGGCCCCGGGGGGGGGCGCGGGAGGCGACACGGGCGGGCGAGCCGAGCGGAGCCCGCGGGGGTGCGGCGGGGTCCCGGGGGGCTGCGAAGGGGCCGGCTGGGTGGGGGTCGGGAGACGCCCGCCAAACCGCACCCCCACCCCGGGGCCACCGGGGCCTCCCCTCCCCCCACCTGCTGCCCCGCCACCGCCACCGGCTCGGAAGCCCTCGGGCTGGGGCGTGGGGGCGGCCCTGGAGAGGGTGTCATGCTCGCCGGGGCCGAAAGGGGGCGCTGCGGAGGCCCCCCGTGGAAAGCCGACAACCTGGAAGTCGGAGGTGGGTGGGCACACGTGGCCCCAGGACAGGGATGTCACCCTGCGCCCCACGCTCTGTGTCCCCCACTCCCCTCCAGCGGATATCTGTCAACCGGGTCCACACAGGTAGTAGCCAGCACGGGATATTTTGGAATCATTTTCAAAAGTGGTAGAGGCCAACCTGAGCCTGGCTTCTTTCAAACAGTGGAGAGAGAGAGAGAGACACCCCCATGATTTGTGGGGAGCAGCCCTGGACTGCGACTGTTTGTGCTTTTGGGTTTGGACAAGTGGACAACACAAGAAACAGCCACCACTCCCTGGAGCCAAAGAGGTGTTGGCTGCCCAGACAAGGTTCTAGATAAAGAAGCCAAGAGTTGGGCCATCTTCAACCAGAAAGTCTGTTGGTTCTCCAAGAAGCCGGCGGCAGGGGTCAGTCTGCACCTGGATTCCTCTGACTATAAATCGGTTAACACTGGCCCTGATTCTCAAAGGCTTGGGGCTGAATCGAGATGGAAATCTAGAAGGGGTGGAATTTGCCTGTTGGGTAAGAGACTACAGTGAGCTTTTTCTTCTGGGCCCTCTGAGCAGTCCACGCTTTTTCAGATGGTGGATTTGCTGGCTGGTATGACAGGAGACTGGAAAATAGGCAAGTCAGCATCTTCGCCTCCTGTGTGACCAGGGTCCTTTGGATAATTCTAGGCTTGGCAAGGCCCAGGCATGGACCACTAGCCAGCAGGCCCAGGCGGGGTGATGGGTGATCTTAGCATTCCTTGGAAGAATGTTGCAAGTTGCTTTCTTTGCCCTCTGGCCTTCCTCATCTCCGCAATGATAGAGAAGATGAAGCTGGATAGAGACCTGGTGGAGAACTTTGGCAGAAGTGGCCCCAGGGTCACCTGAGCAACTTGGGCTCTTTCAAGATGGCGGAAAAATTCTAAAAACCAAAATAGAAACACAGTGACATGGAAACTTTGAACTTTCTAAAATATCACCAGTACTCCAGGGGCATTGGCCCAAAGAAAATTTTATTCAGGGGTGAAACCGGTCTTCTTGTTATCATAGAATTTTCTACCCATGGATACCGAGTTGCCTTAGGGCGGCTGACCTAGCCTAGGTGGCAAATTGCATCAGGAAGGCATTAAGAGGACCTATCAGGAGCCGTCAGTACGCCCCCATTTCAAGTTTGGAACTTAAGAACCTTCTGGGGATAATTTCTTGTTTAATGTTCACCTGAAACTCTTCTCCTTAACTCTGGTAATTATAGTTGCCAGATGAGTCTGAAGAGGGGAATTTTCACAACGGCCTTGAACCATCTGATCACCTCTAGAGTTCTTATTGAAGTTCAGTAAGCAGGACAATAATAATAATTACTTCTGTGATAGTAGGTAATTGTGCTAGATGTAAAGTGGTTTTCCTGTGGCTGATTATTTGCATAGTCATTACTAAAAGGGCTAAATCGCATTATGAGAATATACCCAATGTCAACATTTTTATAGCCTGTTGTCTACCTTATATAACGTATGCTGAGGAATTTAATTTGTCGATCAGATTTAACCTTAAAAACAATTAAGAACTGCTATATACGCACATATATTTCTAACTCTAAAATTGTATGCATAAAAAATAAGATGTTGATTTGAGGAACCATCTTGGAATATCCAGTACAATGTCTGACCTTGTAAGGAAAAAAAACCTCATTCTACATTATGTTATTACCTTAATTAACTGTCATATTTGAGTGTGCATCAAATGGCTTCTTATAACCTTTAACCAATAAACTGCATTTTGAGTGGACTAAGAATGACTACATTTGTGATTGCTACAGTTTACCTGTGTGTCTGTGTCACTGTTTTTGACTGTTTATAGTGAAAATATGATTTGGATTGTAGATTCTTCATCTTCTCTTAGGTATTTCAGACAATTCAATTGTAAAGTCAACCTTTCCCAAACAGCATTTTTTTAAAAATTATTTTTAGGAAATAAGTGCTGAGTTTAAAGACACCAGAAAATGAAAATTTTGTTTATGTAATGGCACTCTTCAGTCATGTGAAGTCGGAACCAAGCTCAGGTTCCACAATTTTGGATCTTGTTAGATTGTCCTGCGGTGTTTCTCCTAGAGTAGAGTACTCATTCTCTTCCCAGGCTGGGTAGCCATCACCTACATGGTGATTTTAGAGTAGGATATATGTCTGGATGTTTTTTAAAATTCCTTTCCAGATGCTGTAGTCTACATTTTGCTGAGTATAGGGGTTATAAGTAGCAGCTGGAGAGCCAGGTCTATGCTGTGTATGTGCTTGTGTGTGTGTGTGCACGCGCGTGCACCTTTGAATACCATCAGATGGAGTATATGACCTTTAGTTTGTCATCATCTCCAATGCTCCCTATAAACCATGCATTTATTCTCCTTCACTCCTACATTATTAATCTGGCTCCAGTAGGCCGTAGAGTTGGCAACCCCAGGATTCTAGTCAATCCTTTGTGAAGGTATTCGGGTATCAGGAAGACATCTTCACTAGAATAAGGGACCCTATTTCCTTGTCTGTCTCTGGGTCCCTAGCTCCTTGCACATTCAATTCCTCTTTGACTGAATCCCTGCACAGAGCGCTGATTTAAGTATACAGAAAGAACCTGGGTGGCTGTTGTTATTTTTATTTTGAGCCTAAGCCTCTGTTTCTTTGGTTCTCTATCTCTCTTGGTGGTGGTGAAACCGTGTGTACTGAGCGCTCTCTCTGGGAGGAAGTGTGTCTAGCTCCCCACCAGACAAGCACATTGTTCTCCATTAGAAGGGCTGAATGCATTTCAGCCTTACCCATGTGGCTTTCCTTGCTGTGGAGGGGCATTTGCCTTCCTCCCCTGCGATCCACTGACATGAGGGGAGGGGTCTCCACTTTTTGGCAAAGATGCTCAAAGACAATGCTGTATGTCTACAGAAGAAGGCAGTAGTGGTCGAGTTGAAACTTATGGAGATGAACCTGACAGTTCCCTCTTTATCAGCATGCAGTTTATGTATACTTTCCAAAGCTGTGTCTTTAAAGGATGAAATATAGCTTTAAGATGCACGATATATCTTTGTTTTGGGATGGGTCTGCATCCCTCCCTCCATATGTATATAGAGCTGTATGTGCATGTGTGAAATTATGCGTATGCTTGTATAATATATATATAATAAAATACTTATCTCATTCCAAATAAAAAAATAATAATAGAATAACTTTGGCTTTGTTGAAGGAGATTTACTTTAGTTAAAAATGGACTCTGTGCATCGTTGAACACAGGCTCCTCTTCTCTAGTGCTATATATGCACCTTGCATTCTACAAAAACCACACACTAAAAATAACAGAGTTGATGGGGAAGAGCAGCATTGAAACAGACTGCTGAACACCTATGGACCCTTGTAACCAGAGCACCAACAAAAACAGAAGCAAATCTAATAAAAACAGCTCGGTTCAATTCCACTGCCTGGCGTTTGCCCTCAGCGAGTCAGCCCATCCTTCCCAGTGTTCAAATTGAACTTGTGTGTCCTTACCTCTATAGAGCGCACCGGGCGTTCACTTCTAATAAAGACTTATTTCCATCAAAATTAAATCTGGTCCAGGGTGTAGCTTTCTTCACTCCGCTGTGTAGTGCAGGGAGAAGTGTTTTTGCAGCTTCTTCGTCCATACTTGCAGTTTCACCATGCAGGTGAGCGCAGGGGCCAGCCTAGTGGTTCTTGAAGCCACTGAATCAGCCACTACTCAGTCTAAAGGAAGGCACTTGAGCACATTCCCATCCTTGTTCTCAGGTCTTCATTCATTGTGAAGTCTCTCTCTTTCCTCATGAAAGTAGTTGCCTGTTGTCGCTTCAAAGTATTAACAAGCTAAGGGGGAAAAATTACATCTGAACCAACACAGTTGGCTTATTCTATAGGTATCATTCCTCTATTTACCAATCATGTTTAAGGAAATTCCTGGCAAAGAAACGTGTGTAGTAGTGGAACAGACAGTTGGATACAACTTCTTGAATCTCTGTACCAGCATTTGAAGACATATCTTTGGAGAAAATATATCAGTTGAGTTGGATTGATTCTTTACACATAGTAGGCGCCTGATGAATATGGAATGGGTGTATGATTCTCCTGCCTTTTGAAAATTATTTTAAATTACCCTGTAGTGGGTATGCATCAGATGATGATGATGATGATGATGATGATGATGATGATGATTGTTACTTGTAGTCATGGGGATTGAAACCAGGGCCTTCCTTATGCTAGGGAATTCCTTACCACTGAGCTACATCCTCAGCCGGCATCAACTTATTTTTAAACAGACTTTTATGTCAGGTCACTTCTTTTTTTTTTGTGGTACTGGGGATTGAACCCAGGGGCATTCTACCTCCGAGCTACACCCCCAGCCCAATTTTTTATTCTTCATTTTGAAACAGGGTCTCACTAAGTTGCGGAGGCCTCACTAAGTAGCTGAGGCTGGCTGCAAACCTGCGATCTTCCTGTCTTAGCCTCCCGAGTACTAGGACGACAAGTGTGTGCCACCACGCCTGGCTGTCATGTCACTTCTAACTGCATAAGATAATGTCTTCGGGGGCTTAAACTGTCCTTGAAAGGAGTTGCTGTGGCTCCCTGCAGCCTGACTGATGGTACAGAACAGTTCAGGCCTGGTGATTATGGACAGTCTCAAGTATTGGACACATGCATTTGGATTTCAAAGAGATTGGCCCTTTTGCCTCTAATGGATGGATGGTGAAAGAGGTCTACGTTGGCTGAAGTCATAGCACCAACATTCATTGGTTCCTTTCATATTTATAGACCTCCAAATACATGGCTGGCACTTGGGAAACGATGGCCATGCCCTCCCTGAGTCCACGGTTTCGTGGGAGATATATTTAAGAAAATAGGCATCTTACAAGGCTGTTTTGGGGGAAAGCGTTCATGGGGGGAAGGGGGAAGGAGCATGTTGAGGGGGATATGTGATCTGGCCTTGGGGGAAGGAGAAGGCCTGCTAGAGGAGGCTGTTGGAGACATTAAATTAAGAAATGAGCATGATCAGATTTGCAGGACTTATTGAGAATATTTATGATCTTTTAAGTTTTGGAAAGAAGTTTTTATTTATTGTATCTTTAAAAACTTAAGCAAAAAGAAAAAGTTATAATGCCTAAGACGCCTGCTGTTAGACATTTTAGCATGTTAATTGCTGTCCAATAAATACTCATGTGATATCTGAATTAATTAAAATGTTAGCTTTTTTGGTGTAGGTACAAAGGAAGACTGCAATTGTTTTCTATACATATTTATGTAATTAAAAAAACCAACTTGGGAAATAGGGCATATACTATTTATAACCTATTTTATTTTAACTTAAATGTACTATATGTGGAGAGAGAGAGAGAGGGAGAGGGAGAGAAGAGAGAGAGAGAAGGAGAGAGAGAGCGAGAGAGCGCGTGTGCATGCGTGCACATTTCCTCATAACCTAAAATATTACTCTTTATCTTGATTAATAATGGCAGGTTAATTTTCCCTTGAATGTGCCATTTTTCTATAACCAATCCCCTGTTCTTGGCTATCTAGATTATTTCTATTTGTCACCCATTAAAGTATTCCTGTTATGAACATCTGTAAATAGCATTATTTGTATACATATCTTAATATTTTCCTCAAGATAAATTCTGAGAAATGACTAATTGGAAGAGTGTGAACATTTTAAACACTACTGATATAAAATTCCAGATTGCCCTTCAGTAATGAACATCAGATTAGATTGGAGGAAGACTAGAAGTAGGGTGACCAGTTGATCCTGTATGCTGTTTCAGCAATTGAAGCAAGAGGCGATGGTGGCTTGAACTAAGGGGCTGGTAATAGGGAGGGAGAGAAATAGACAAAATTGAAGGATTAAAAAAAAATCAGCACAGTTTGGCATATCAGTCAGGATCCTGTTTGGCAGCATATAATAGAAAATGTACAATAACAGTGGCTTAAACAAGATTTGTTCTTTTACATGAAATGGAGATTGGAGTTGGGCAGCCGAGGGCTGGTATGATGCTGTGTGAAGGTCTCAGGTTGCCAGGCGCTGCTTCTCTCTCTCCTGTCATCTTCAGCTGTGGCTTCTGTCCACAAGGCCACTTCATGGTCCAAGGTGGCCATAGAGCGCTAGCCATCTTTTTCGCAAGAGGATGGAAGAAGGATGGAAGGGCAAAAGTTGAGTCATTTCTCCATAAACAGCTGCCTGCAAAGTTCCACACAATCTTTTCATCTCGTGGTTTGAACATAATCGTGTGGTCACACCTTCCGCAAAGGAGGCTGGATGAGAAATGGAATTTACAGCTGTCCTCTCCCCTCTCCTCCTCCATCAGAACTTGATTGACAGCCCAGAGGGATGGAGGGAAGGCAAGAGTTGAGGGATAGTTCGTAGCTTTCTATGTTAGTCCATTAGGTGGTTGGTGGGACCCAGGAAGAGATATCGTTTGAAGGAAGTGTAGAGGCTGTGGAAAAGAAAATGAGCCAGGAGTGTTGGTGGAGCATCCGGGCACAGATGTCCAAAGCCGGAAGCCATGTAAGCCTGGAACTCAGGAGCAACATCTAGCCTGGAGAGAGAGACGGGGTCATTGGTGCCTGGATTTGAAATCCAAAGAACAGTGTGTAAACATGGGGAGGGGTCCACTGATGAGGAAAGTGGGCCCTTTACAGATGGAAGAACAGAAGGGAGATCAGATTTACAAGGAGTGGCAAGAAAGGTAGATGAGACAAGGGAGCTTTGCTATTATGGAAGTCTTCCAGTGCGTCCTCAACAGACCCTTACAAAGGGATAGTTCCTAAGAAGCCTTGAGGGTTGTGGGTTTGTCATGTTATACCTGGGTTTCTCTTCCAAAGGGTACTGCTCCCAGATAATCCCCTCTTGACTCCGGGCACCCCATGACTCTCAGAATCTCCTAGTGTTGACCGGTCCCTATGTTTCTCTATAAGTGACCTAGAGGAGTATGGGCACCAGGAAAGAGGAGATGGCCAGACATGTCCTTGGGTTTCGTGACAAGTCATTAGCAACGTAGGGATGCCTGTATTCCGTTGAGCGTGGTTGGGCCAGGGAGGGCGTGGTCGCAGCACCTTGGTGAAAAGTCAATGTGGATGTGGAGACTCCTCGTACGGGCAGCTCTTTTAGTGTTAGGTGTGGAGAGTATGAACATGATAACCAGGTGGAGAATGGGCCAGCCGCCTCCACCCCTGGTTCTACACATGCTCTGCCGCTTGAGGTAGCCCGGATAACAAAAGGTTTTGGTGTAGACGTGGGTAATTTGACTTAACTTCTTAGATGTGATTTTTCCATAAACCCTACACACCCTTCTCCTGCTAACCTATGATATTGTGTCTGATGTCTTCAGTAATTTTTTTTTTTTTGGTACTGGAGATTGAACCTAGGGGCATTCTACCTGTAAGCTCCACCCCTAGCCCCTTTATCATCTTTTTTAAAAAAATTTTGAAACAGGGTCTCACTAAATTGCTGAGGGCCTTGCTATGTTCCTGAAGCTGGCTTCGAACCTGCGATCCTCCTGTCTCAGCCTCCCAAGTACTGGGATTACAGGCATGTGCCACCACGCCCTGCTTGATGTCCTCAGTGATTTTGACTGGAGGAAGAAAGTAGAACATGTAGCAATACAGACTTTCTTTTTGCGGTACTGGGGATTGAACTCAAGGGCATTCTACCTCCGCGCAACACCCCTGGCCCTATTTTTTATACTTTATTTTGAAACTGGGTCTCACAAAGTTGCGTAGGGCCTCACTAGGGAGAGAGAGAGAGAGAGAGAGAGAGAGAGAGCGCGCGCTGAGGCTGGCCTTGAACCCGGATCCTCCGGTCTCCGCCTCCCAAAGTACTGGGATTACAAGCATGCACCACCACGCCTGGCTTACAGACTTTTTTAAAATAAAATTTGCTGGAGGAAAAGATCTAAGTTGAGGACAAGGAGAGAAAATCTTCATTATGATTGCAGCAACATTTGTCGGAGAGGAGAAGTGGGGCCGGCAGAACACTCGGTGCTGTTGATCGATCAACGTGAAGGGTGATTTTAGGTGTCAGCTTGGCTGGCTCCAGTCCCCAGTCCTCCTGTCAAACACTAGCGATTCCAGGCATTGCTAGCTATTCCAGGCTCATTTGCAAATGTGATTAAGGTCCATAATCAGTCGACTTTAAGTAAGGGAGATTATCATAGGTAATCTCGATGGGCCTGAATCAGTCCGCGAAAGGCCTTAACACTAGAACTGAGGCTTTCCTGAAGAACTAGAAATTCTGTCTGTGGCTAGCAGTTTCATCCTGTGTCCGAGTTCCAGTCTGCCCTTCCGGAGGGCCTCCTGTCCCATGGACTTTGTACCTGCCTAGCCAGCTCCACAGTGTACGAGCCACTTCCTTGCAATAAATCTCTTAGCGTATAGATGCTGGTCATTCTGCCGGTCACCCACACCGCGCTGTGTGATAACGGTACACAGCTGGACAAACCTTTTAACCATTTGAACCCTGGTGGCCGCTGCTGAAAAAGATCTCTTCTGTTTTTAAAAACTCTCCTTCTGACTGAGTCGATTACTTCTTCAGATAAACACTTTGCCTGTTAGTAGCTGCCATCGTCTGTGTGTGTGTGTGTGTGTGTGTGTGTGTGTGTGTGTGTGTGTGTGTGTGTAGGGGCCAGCCTAGAGCTCTGGGCTCTAGACTCCAACCAGCCTTGAACCTGCCAGGCCCTGGTGTTCTAGCACACTGGGGTTGCCGGTGGAGCCCTGGGTGGCGCTGGGTCTGAAATTCACCTGGCTACGTCAGCCTCCAGTTCTGAGACCTTAGTGAACGGCGGGGCCTCGGAGTGCTTCTCAGTCCTGACCCACCTCTTCTCGTCCCTGCTGTCACCTCATCATCTTAGGGAAGTATTGGCATGGGGACGTTAGGGGCACATCTGTGGGGCTGGGGCTCTGGGCCACACACTGCCAGGCCAGGAATTCCCCTACTAATAGGCCACTGCCCCATTCTCTGATTCTTGATCGGGGAATTTTCCTCCTTGGTTTTCATTTCCTTGTCTTCTAGCCCAGTGTTTTATTTCTGTGTATGTATGTATGTATGTATGTATGTGTGTATTATGACACTGGGGACCAAACTCAGGGACATTCTACTTCCCAGCTACACCCCCATCCCTTTTTTGTTTTGAGACAGAGTCTTGCTGAGTTGCTAAGGCTGGCCTCAAACCTGCAATCCTCTTGTCTCAGCCTCCCAAGTACTGGGGTTACAGACATGCACCACCAGGCCCTGGACAATTCAGTTATGTCTCAAGGTTCTCACTGGCCAACTGTGGAGCTTATATAAATTATTTTTTTTTTTTTTTTTGCTGTACTGGGATTGAGCCCGGGGCATTCTACCTCTGAGCTACTCCCCCAGCCCTATTTTTTATTACTTATTTTGTAACAGGGTCTCACTAAGTCGCAGAGGGCCTCACCAAGTAGCTGAGGCTGGCTGTGAAGCCAGATCCTCCGGTCTCAGCCTCCCAAGTACTGGGATTACAAGTGTGTGCCACCACGCCTGGCCATTGTTTGGATTTTATTTAAAAATAGTCATTGGCTTAATAATCCATCGATCAAATATTTATTGCATGTTAACTCTATGCCTAGAACTGTGCTGGGTGCTAGGGCCGCAGCCATGAATGTCTTTTTAACTATCACTGAGGATGTAGTAACTAAAAACCCAACACTCGCACATGGTTCTCTGTTGTATTTCTAACACATTGCAGATTTCCATATATTAACAGGTACAGCTGGGTCAAGTTTTTTTTTTTTTTTGTGAGCAGGCCTCAGAATACAGCCTTTTCTGCCATCTTTGGATATATTTTAGAACTTCTTTTGGTAAATGCCTTTTTTTTGGTACTGGGGATTGAACCCAGGGGCATTCTACCTCTGAGCTATCCCCCCAGCCCTTTTTAATTTTAATTTTGAACAGGCTCTCGCTAAGTTGCTGAGGGTCTTGCTAAGTTGCTGAGACTGGCCTCGAACCTGAGCTCCTCCTGTGTCAGCCTCCCAAGTACTGGGATTACAGGCATGCGCCACCACGCCCCGCTGTAAATGTACTTTTTAAAGCCACATCATAGTTTGCATTGTTCCTAAAAACGTTCAGGCCTATCCATGTCTGCTCATGTCAACTTGTACAAGCAAATCCGCTTTTACAGCATAGTCACGCCACTCCGATGCTGCTCACAATTCACTGGCTGGAGAATGTTCTAGACATGGCATAATAATCAGTGACCATAATGGGGTGTCTAACACTTGATGGCCTTATATTATTGGAGTTTATTGAAAATTCTAGGTCCTTCTTTCTTGACTTTACATGTGAGAGCAGGAGGAGAAGCAGTTTTTATGTGTTGTTAGAGGTTCAACGAAGGAGCAAATGTTTCTTTCATCCCCCTTTTCAGACTTGAGGATCAATTAGAATGAATGAATCTTGTTTTGAGATTGCAAGACAGGGTGACGAAACCAAACTAAACCTCATACCCCTCTCAACTCCTTCTCACAGCAAATCCAAGGTCATATTTCTGATGTACAAGTACAGGCCGGTGTTGCCTGCTGCCGCCCTTACAGGAAGGCAGCTAACGTCCTCGGATTTCATCGAAATTTTTTGCTGTTAATAAAAACAGAATTGACTGCTCTCATCAGTGAACTCCGTGATCAGAAAGTATCACATGTTCAAACTTACAGTAGACATCCACAGCTAAGAAACTATCACACGTATCCATTTTTATACGTACAGTTCTTTGGAAAAATTTTGATGGGGGAAATGGTTCCATGGCTGGGCACCACCATTTTCTGCTAGATCACAAGCTCTTAGAGAGCAGGGGCTGGGTCTTGGTTCTTCATGATTGTATTCCCAGCTTGTGGCTCTTGGCTGGGCACGCAGTCACCTTTCAATAAACACTCACTGAACGAATGATTGAAAACATTTGGAGCCTGCGCGTCCAGGCCACCTCGACCTTCCCTTCAGTGAATTTCCTTCATTGCTTCCCGTGTGGCCTTAGACTCTCCCTTTTCTGAGAAGACGCCTTCAGATTTTCCTGGAAACTCGAGTTTCCGTTTTCCTTTCCAGTGGCTCCTATATAGGTTTATTAGGTAACACAAGTTCCTTAAAGCAAATTGAAACCTTCAAACCTTTGTTCCTCATTGTGGGCGACGAGTGGATCGAGAGTGTGGCCTTCTCTGTTAGCTCGTGCGTGTGACCGAGCCCCTTCCACCGTGAGCGTGCGTAACAACTGCCCTGTGGTTTGCAGCTGCCTCTTGTCCTTCGCAGCTCTGCCCGTCCACGCCGGCCTCAGTGCTTGATGTATACCATCCCCTTTGGATCAGATTGCGTGGAGACAGACTTCGAGGTGGAGACTTGTGTCTAGAGGGCTTACTGAGGGACGCTCTTGGGAGACACACCTGTTAGGGCTCCAGGAAGGCGAGACTAGACAGATGAAGTTGACCTGCAGTGAGGTTGCAGCGAAGTCTCAGCTAATCTTGTGGGCAGCCTTGGAACTGGCGGCCCTTTAGAAATGTCCTTAGTTGAGGCGAGGGACCTGGGTCCTCCTAACCTGCTTTAGCAGTCGCTGCTGTTGGGTTGCCCCATGGGAAGGGACAGACAGTTTCCTTGGAGGGACGGGACTGTGAGCCTTTAGCAGCAAGGATATCCTTGTAGCCATAGGGATGGGTATATGGTCCTATAAAGGGGACCTGGGTGGAGTATCCCATCCCATCCAATCATCTACTACACCATCTCCTCTTGCCATTCGCTGATGGTGAATCTCTGCTCTGGGTGCCCCTGGGTACACATCTGTCACCTTGGTACCACCCTTGATGACATCATGTGGCATTGGCCAGCTTCTGGGAGTAGCCGGAGTCTGAGTTCTGACAGGCCAGCCATGCGTTAACATTGTTGTTTGTGATTCCCTTGACTGTTCACACAGCACATAGCGTGGGGTCATGGGCGGGGACACATTTCAGAGGCTGTCATTTCTGTGGGGTGTCCACCTTTTGTTCCTGGGACCTTTTCTTTGAGTGGTCTTCCGTTACTCAGTTGCCCCTGCCTCTTCATCTCCTGCCTGTTCCTTGGACTTGGTAGTTTAGGAAATGAGAAACGTTGCTGTGGGTCCTTCTGCCCTTTCACTGTACCTTAATAACTCTATGGAAGATTTCCAAGTTCCTGAGGCTCGTCTGGATTTTCCTCTTGGGCTCCAGAACTATCCATTTAATTCTACTTGGGCCTTTTTTTTTTTTTTGGGTACTGGGGATTGAACTCAGGGGCATTCTACTTCTGAGCTACACCCCAGCCCTATTTTATTTTTATTTTTGAAACAAGGTCTCGCTAGGTTGATGAGAGTCTCATGACTTGCTGAGGCTGTCCTCAAACCTGCAATCCTCCCATCTCAGCCTCCCAAGTACTGGGATTACAAGTGTGCGCCACCACGCCCAGCTTCACTTGGGCCCTTTAAATAGAAAATATCCAACGTTGAATTTAGGATCTTCCTTCTGGGTTCCCAGCCTCCATCCATCCATTCCCAAGCCAGAAATATGGTCTCCTTTGTTTTGTCCAGCTGCCATGCCTCTTCTGTTGAGTCAGCAGCCTGTGGCACTCCTTGAATCTACCCTTTCCTCGTCATTCACTCTTGCCACTTTAATTCAGGGCATGGCTCTCTCCGCTGATATCTCTGCATCTAGCCCCACCCACTCCAGTTTTTCTCCATACTTACTCACCAGGATCTTTATAAAATCCCCATTCTGCCCTGTCTCTTTCCTGATAAAATACCTTTAAATGCTGCATAAGCTTTTGTGATTTGACCCCTCTCCCCTCCTACTGTTCCTCTGTGCATAGCATGTATTCTAACCAGAGACCTGCTCTTGGTTCCTTGAGCGCTCTGTGCTCTCTCCTTAGTCCTACTCCTCCGAGCGACAGGACGCTCTCCATGACTGACCACCGCCTCATCTTGGCTTGCTTAATTCCTGCCCATCCTTGAGGTTTCTGCCTAGATGTTGCACTTGGCAAAACTTCCCTGACTCTTCAAGGGTTTCTGCCCATTCTTTGGGCTCCTATAGAGCCCTGTTCTTCTTGCATTGTAGCATTTGCTTGGATAGGTTGTGGTGTATTACTTTATTTTTGAAATCTCCCACTGGGTTGTGGACTTTGCCAGGGCAGTCAATCTGTCTGACTTGCTCCATCTACAGTACCCTCAAAGACCAATCTGTCTAATGAAAGAATTAATATATTCAGGTCTTTCATTTACATGGAAGTTGAAATGATCTCTACAACCTGTTTGGTATGATGCTTAGAGGCATTTTTAGCCTTTCAGTTTTCCCTGACTTTTGAGCATATTTTCTCAGTCTTTATTGATCAGTTAATCAGTGGACGTTGTTTCCCTATAAGCCACGCCCATCGAAAGCATCTAGCTTTGTGTTATCAATAAAGGCGGTGCTGAACTCAGAATTCAGAGGATTTAGCCGGGCGTGGTGGCGCACGCTTGTAATCCAGTACTTTGGGAGGCGGAGACCGGAGGATCTGGGTTCGCGGCCAGCCTCAGCTCTCTCTCTGTCTCCTTGTCTCTCTCTCTCTCTCTCTCTACTTAGTGAGGCCCTCCGCAACTTCTTGAGACCCGGTTTCAAAATAAAGTATAAAAAATAGGGCCGGGGGTGTAGCGCGGAGGTAGAACGCCCCTGGGTTCAATCTCCGGTA
>PVJS01021532.1:0-31402 GCA_004027185.1 Glis glis
GTTATTTTATATATAATATATATATATATATATATATATATTTTTTTTTTTTTTTTTTTGCGGTATCGGGGATTGAACCCAGGGTTGTTTGACCTCCGAGCTACACCCCCGGCCCTATTTTTTTTTATACTTTATTTTGAAACCGGGTCTCACAAAGTTGTGGAGGGCCTCACTGAGTAGCTGAGGCTGGCCACGAACCCGGATCCTCCGGTCTCCGCCTCCCAATTACTGGGATTACAAGCATGCACCACCATGCCCGGATTTTTTAAATATATTTTTATTGGTGCATTGTAGCCTCACATCATAATGTAGTTCATAGTGATAGTGACATACATGCACACAGCAGTTGGTGAGTTTTATATCAGTTCTATCAATTTGGAAACTATAACATAAGGGCCAAATTTAGTTTGCCTCCTGTTTTTGCATGTAAAGTTTTATTGGAACATAGCCATATCCATTGGCTAAAATATTATTTATGTCTGTTGTCTCCCGACAATGACAGAGTTGAGGGTTTGCAACCAAGAGTGTATTGCCCACAAAGCCTAAACTATTTACTAGTTGGCCCTTTATTGACAAAGTTTATTAGTATAATTAATGAGTTATATTAGCAGGCTTATTGAATATCATGTACTTAAAGGCATTAATTTCCTTGGAACTCTTAATACTTTTCCTCTGAAATCCAGTAGTTATAAGAAAGACTGTTTTAAATTTGTTCCTGTAAAATAACTCCATGTCTTCTTTAAATTTCTGTTTTGTGTGGAAGGTAAAATGAAGACCTTTTAACTTTTTCACCAAGGATCGTTACATAGCTAATCCTTGTGTCACCTAAGGATCAGAGTGCCAGAGCAGGGAGGCACCTCAGTGGTTATCCTATGGGACAGTGGTGTGCCACCCAGGTTCCCTCTCCAGGATAAACTATTACATCCCCCTGCCCAGTTCTACTTTCCTCCCCTTCCTTCCACAGGTTGTTGTTTCCAAGAGTAGGCCATGATAAATTTTTCTGTATGCCAGTCTCTATCTGAGAGCCTTCTGAGGGAACTTCACCAACCAAAATAACCTAATTGAAAATCTACAGCACAGAGTCGGGAAGAGGAACAACCAGAGTTTTGGGCCCTAAAAGATAGTACCTCATTTCCATAACAATAGGAAAACTCCTTTAATTACAAGAGACCTCTTTAATCTCTTGCTTTCTATAAAAAGCAAAGACTTATGCTAGGAATTACTATAACCTCTTCTTGATATAGGGATATTGTTATGTCAAGAGGTTGAGTCAGTTAATCTTCTCTGGAGTCTGTTATGGGTTATTTTAGATGAAGTAGGGTGGAGGTCATTGTTTAAAGGTCAACTTACCTGAGTTTGATTCCCATATGACACATTTTCTAAGCTGTATGATCCTAGCCAGATTTCTTTATCTCTCTCTCTCTTTCTTTTTTTCTCTCGTGCTGGGGATTAAACCCGGGGGTGTTCTACCTCTGAATTACAACCCCAGCTCTTTTTATTTTCTATTTTTAAAACAGGGTCTCACTAAGTTGCTGCAGGTCTCACTAAAATTTTGAGGCTGGTCTCAAACCTGTGATCCTCCTGTGTCAGCCTCCCACATACTAGTATTACAGGCATGCGCCACCATGCCCAGTTTTGGCCAAATTTTTTAAACCCTCTGAATATCAGATTTATTATCTGAGGATTAGATGTCAGCACTGCTTAGAAGCATAGGAGGCCTTCTTCTTATTCCATTACTTTATCTAAAAGGTATTATCCATTTTATTTCATTTTATTATATTCCAGAGAGCATTGCTGTGAATTCTAAGACATTTCTATCACTGTAAGAGTTACAGAAGAATGAGAATTCATGGTTCTTGCCCTCAAGAAATCTCTAATCTTGTCAATGAGACAAAACTTGACACAGAAATATATATGTATATTATATATACATATATAATATACATGATGTATATATAAATGAAATCTATAAGGGAGAAACCAAGTCCAAGTGGTATGTAATGGACAGTATATTAGGAAGTGAGGACCAAATAACTTTAATATGGAAAAAATTCATGCTATCATCTTATAATTGTCTTGCGAGTGATCTGTAGGTCAAAGGAAGCCAAATTATTATTTTTTCAAATTAAAAGGATTGAAAGAACTTTCCCCTTCCATTATCTACAATTGAAAGAATAAGAAAAGTATCAAATGGAACATTAAAAAATTTTTAGTTTAAATTTTCATACAGTAAAATGTACTCTTTTTGGTGTTCAGTTCTGTAAATTTTAAAAGTCACAGTCCCACAATTAATATGCAATATAGGTCCATCACTCCCCCACAAATTTTCTCATGCAAGTTCTTTATAGTCAGCACCTCTCATTTCCTCACCCAAGCCCTGTCAATCACTGATCTGGTTTTTATGCCTGTATTTTTGTCCTTTCCAGAATGTCACATACATGGAATTCTGCAGTACATAGCATTTTGATTTGGCTTATTTTTCTTGACACATTACACTGGAGATTCATCCATGTTGTATGTATAAATGGGATTTTGGGGGGAATTATTTCCACTGTTGTGATGTTATGAATACAGCTGCTATAAACATTTGTATACATATTTGTGTGTGTATGTGTAGACATATACCTTCAGTTTTTAAAATGAAAATGAATGGGATTTCTAGGTCCTAAGGCAAATTCATGCTTAACATTTTAAGAAACTGCAGAACTATTTTCCAAGATAGTTTTATATTCCCACCATCAATATATAAAGATTCTTTACATCTCTATCTTTCCTTCTCTCTCCCCTAAACCCCCTCTATCACTCCATTGGAGTTTCTGCTTCTCTATCTGAGCTTTTTTTCCCAATTTCTCTCTAGCTGCCACATATGAGAAAAAACATGTAACTATTCACTTTTGAGACTGTCTAATCTCACTTAGCATAATATTCTCAAGTTCCATCCATTTTTCTGCAAATGACATAATTTTGTTCTTGTTTATGGCTGAGTAAAAGTCCATTGTGTGATATACCACAGTTTTGTGATCCATTCATCTGTTGATGGACACCTAGGCTGGTTCCATAATTTGGCTATTGTGAATTGTGCTGCTATAAACATGGATATGCACGTATCGCTATAATATTGACTTCAGTTCCTTGAAATAACGCTATGTACATATATTAAATTACCAATGCCAATCTCAAAGACATGTATGAGGAAGGGGAGCGAGGAGGGTGGAACCCAGGCAAATGCTCAATGAGTTGAGTGCATGTATATTCCTATCACTCCGTACCTTAGTATGATATATAATTATAATATACCAATTAAAATAAAATATATGAGACAACCCCGTATTTGTATCCAGTAGAACTACAGAAAAGAGGCCATAAGAACCAAGGAGTGTAGGGAAATCCTGGTGAGGACAGAGCTACAAGAGAGAACCTTCTTGTGTTTATGAATCAACACAAGTGCCTGGCTCACTCCTATGGGCATGTATGTTTGAAACATAACCAAAGGTGCCCATCAAAGGCTTTGATAACTGAACATGTATATAAACCACCACCTAACACTCAGATTAATCACTAAGTGAAACCCAAGGAACATAGCAATGCTTTGAAAACTGAAAAGAATTTCACAAAAAGTGAGACAAAATGTATAGCCTGAACCTAGCTGGATTGATTGCCTCCTAAAACAACTCCTGCCCAATTCCCTGCTCATACCCCCTCAAAAAAAATTGAAAGGACTTTAAAATATTCTTAAAATATAAATTAAAAAGTACAAAAAATAAAATCTAAAATGATTGGACATATAATGAACCAGCAAAATATGACCAAATCTCAAGAGAAAATGCTACAATCCACAGTTGCCAACTGCTATGCTTTGAATGTCGCCATAAAATTTATGCTGAGATTTAATCCTCACTGTGAGATATTAGAAAATGGGACCGGGTAGAACCTTTAAGAGGTGATTAGGCCGTGAGGGTAGATCCCTCATAAATAGATTAACCAATTCATGGATTAATGGATTGGTTGATTAATGGGTGATCATGGGAGTGGCTTTGTTATTAAGGTGGCATACTTGCTCTGTCACAATGTGTATTACTCTCCACCATGTCATGACCTGGCAGGAAGGCTCTCATCAGGTGCAAAGCAGATACCAGGGCCATACTCTTGAACTTCCAAAACCAAAAGCTAAATAAACCTTTCTTTCTATGTCACCCAGTCTATGGTATTCAGTAACAGAAACAGAAAATGGACTCCACACATAGGGTTGCCAGGAGGCCAGGCCCTTGGCAGCCATGTGATAGTAGAAGACCCTGCCTCCCTGGCCAACCAAGTATTCTGAGGGTTTGTGATGGGAACTGGAAAGGGCTGGCTTATACCGGCCCATGCACTTGATCTCAGGCGATTCTTCTTCAGGAGCTGTGGGATGACCACCTTCTACCATGTTTAGAAATAAGTAGAGAAAGCCAGAGAGCAGAGAGAAGAGGAAAAAAAGTACAAATGAAAGATCATGTGATCATAGAAAGGAAGAGTTAAACATACTGAGAATAAGACTGAAAATAAGCAAAAAACAAAAAAACATGGGAGAGCTCACTTGTTCATAAAGTCTTTAAAATTTTCTATTTCTAGAATCTTTTGTAGTCAATCAATATCCTTACCCTTTTATTCAAGTGTGTAATCATGTATTATTATAATAATGATCCCATTTTTGTTTAACTATCTTAACTAAGACATTAGAGTTTTTTCTTAAGTGGAGAACTAACACCACAGGAAAACCATGGCTTAGATAACTATGATTTGCTCATCATTTCCAAAAGAAAGAGATGGTTGAGATTGTACATGTATAAAACAATTCTAAAAAGGCATAATCTAATATCATAATACTATGGCCAGATCTTATTTTGAATGGGGGTCATATCTGGGACCAAACTATAGTAAAATTGGGCAGTGGTAGAACCATGTAGATTGATTAGAAAAAAAAAACACACCAAAAAAAAAAAAAACCCAAACAGCTTCTGCCAGGTGTGGAGGTGCACACCTGTAATTCTAGTACTTGGGAGTCAGAGACAGGAGGATTGCAGGTTCCAGGACAGCCTCAGCAACTTAGACCTTGTTTTAAAATGAAAAATAAAATATTGGTGGGGATGTAGCTCAGAGGTAGAATGCCCCTGGGTTCAATTCCAGTACAAAAAAGAAAAAAAAAAATAAGAAAAAGGAAGAAAAGGAAAACAAAAGAAAAATGAAAAAGAAAACAGCTTCCTACGATACTTGAAATTAACAGTTTACTCAGAAAAATTACATAGATTCATTCATTCAACAAATATCTTGAGCAGCTACTGCATACCAAGTATTGTTGCAAGTGCTGGAGATAAGGCAGTGAATAAAATGAGGTCACACACACATGGAGCTTATATATTGGGAGCAGGTCAGGCAATAGAAACAAATACAAACTCGAGCGCCGGGCGTGGTGGCGCATGCTTGTACTTGGGAGGCGGAAACCTGAGGATCCGGGTTCGCGGCCAGCCTCAGCTTCTTAGTGAGACCCTCCGCAACTTCGTGAGACCCCGTTTGAAAATAAAGGATAAAAAATAGGGCCGGGGGTGTAGCTTGGAGGTAGAATGCCCCTGGGTTCAATCCCCGGTACCGCAAAAAAAAAAAAAAACAAAAAAAAACTAGAAGTGATGAAGGCAATTTAAAGAAATCAGGGGTTAGAGAATACTCGGGAAGGTAGGCTATTTTAGATAGGAAAGCCCAGAGAAACCTCCCTGTTTAGGGGACATTTAAGCTGAGACCTGACTGAAACGAGGGAGCAAGCCAAGCTGATCTTTGCAGAGTATGTGTGGCATGAGTAAGAACAAGATTTCCTCAGTGAAAGGTGAAAAGGAGGGTGTGGTAAATGATGAGGCTAGGAGGCAGGCCAGATCCTGCTGCCCATGAGGACTCTGGCTTCTACCCTGAGCACCATATTAGAGGATTCTGAGCAGAGGAGTAAAATAACTGGCCTTCCCGAATCCCTCTGCAACAGAGAGAATAGGCTCAATGGTGCAAGTCTGGAAGTGGGAGACTAATTAGTATTCCCTTAGCATACGTTAGGCAAGAGAATTTGGTAGCTTGAACCAAAGCAGAAATGGTAAGATATATTTGTGATGTATTTGGTGCCAACATGATTTGCTGATGGGTCAGATGAGAGTTGTGAGAGAAGGGAATTATGTTTTTTTTTTCTCACTTGAGTAAGTTTGAACTTAAACAACTGGGTAACTGGATATGCCATTTACTGAGATGAAAAGTCACAATTTATATGTGGAGTTGGGCAACAGAACTAAAGCTCGGTTTTGTGATGCCTATCTATAGCTCCCAATATGCCACTTGGAAGATATCAGATACTGTTATAACACATGTTTTAAATCTATTAGCTCATTTAAACAACCCTCTGAGGTAGGCCAATAATATTGTTCCTATTTTGTAATTGAGGGAACTGAGGCACAGAGAAGATATATAACTAGATACAGTCCAGCTAGTACAAGGCAAAATTAGGATCTAAATCTTGAAAGACTAGCTCCAGAATCTGCATTCCTATCCGTATATATTTGGCAGTTTTGTGCTCATATAATACAATAACCCGAGACATGCTACTTTATGAAGAGAAGAGGGACCTTTTCTTGGAGGACAGTATGCTTTCATGACTGCATGCTTCTCCAAAAGAACAAAAGGGGGCAGGACATGTTTCATCTTACCGTCCCTCTAACTATTACTACAATGAAATATCTGAGGTAGCTAACTTTATAAAAGAGGATTATTTAGCTTGCAGTTTTGGATGCTGAAAGTCCAAACTGCGTGGCCCCAGCTCTAGCATGGGCCCCCTGGTGGATGGTGGAATGTCTGCAGGAGGAGTGGATTACAGTTAAATAGGAAGCAAGATAGGAATTCAAGGAAATGGTTCAGGCTTGCATAATTCATTTTTTTAAACAAGAGCACAAATCCACTTTTATTTATTTATTTTTCATTAAATCCCCGAGGGGTACAGCCATCACATGTATTCTGTGTCCAATGGCCTTAGTAGGAAGGTCGAGTCAGAATTTGGCTCGAACCATGCCACTATTTCCATGGCCACAAGTTACCTCTCCCCAAATCACTCTGGTTTTATTTGGTTTGCCATGAGGAGTCACTTTGCTGTATTTTGCTTTGTCCATCTAAGCACATCTCTTGCCCAAGTAGAATTCAATTCTTCAGTTTCATCTCGGGCATAAACACGTGAGATGAAACTGAATTCTAAAATTTTGAGAAGAGCTGTGTGCTCCCTTTGGTTCCAGAGACTGCACTTATAACCAGCAAAAATGGCCTTGCACCATTAGACATATTTACCTTTTAGAAGTCCTGTTCTTTTTTTTTTTTTTTGCAGTACCGGGGATTGAACGCAGGGGCGTTCTACCTCCGCGCTACGCCCCCGGCCCTATTTTTTATACTTTATTTTGAAACCAGGTCTCATGAAGTTGTGGAGGGCCTCACTAAGGAGAGAGAGAGAGAGAGAGCGAGAGAGTGAGAGAGCGAGAGAGCTGAGGCTGGCCGCGAACCCGGATCCTCCGGTCTCTGCCTCCCAAAGTACTGGGATTACAAGCGTGCGCCACCATGCCTGGCTAGAAGTCCTGTTCTTAGTAGGTCTACACAGGCTGCAAGATGGTGAAAAGAGCCAAAATTCACTTTTGAGAGTACTCACTCCAGAAGACCAATGTTTCCTTCCAAAGACAGTGCTCCCTATGGCCTAAGGACCTCCCAATAGGCCTCTTAACGATGCCATCAGCTCCCTTATCACTACATTGACCACCAAGCTTCCAACATATGCACCTTTAGAAAGGGGCACACTTAAACCATACCCCACCATAACATTTTGTCCCTGACCCCTCAAGGTTCATGTCCTTCTTATTGTCTAAATGGATATGTGCAGCACACAATTGGAAACAGAGTCTTCAATTTAGGGCAGAGGTCAGGTCTAGATAGAGATACATGATTGGGAATTATCAGTGCATTGGTGGTATGATATGGTTGAAGCTATGATACTGGTTGGGATCATTTATGGTGAGAGTATAGTTGAGGAAGAGATTAAGTTCAAGGCTAAACCCTTGAGTTCTTCATCATTTGGGGCTCAGGAATGAGAGGAGGCTCTGGTAAATGAATAGACTAATTAGCCAGTGGAGTAGGAGAAAAACCAAGTGTGGTGTCTGTGAAGCCAAACATAGAAAGTATTTCAAAGCAGAATGGTCAGGTCTATCAAATACTGCTGAAAAAGTGATACCATGAAGACTGAGAATTGACCAATAGATTTGGCAATGTGAAGATCATTGGTGATTAAGCATTTTCAGAGGAATAATAGGGACAGAGCATGATGGCAGGAAGCAGGGAGAGCTGTGTCAGGTCATGGTGGCAGAGGAGAGTGAGGAGCAGGAAGTTGTAGCAGCCTACCTAGGAAACACTGTCCCCAGCCATGCCCCCAGGGACCCCTCTCTAGCCAACAACTCCTGCCTCCAACCTGGCTACCTTGTCTGCCACCTGAGGTCTGGGGGACATTCTAAATCCAAACCATAAAACTAAGTTTTTTTCTTCTTCCCTTGTAGCTCCCTTCTCACTCCTCTAGACCATTAGACTCTGTTATTCCTGAATTGCTAACTCCCAGAGAACTCATCTCTAGGAACCTTAGAAATCCAAGATATCAGAAAAACTCTTGACTGATAGCCAGCACAGTGAGACTGTGATGGTGGAACCTTTAATAGGCGGAGCCTAGTGGGAAGTCATTAGGTTATTGGGGGTGCTGCCCTTTGAAGAAATTAGGGTAGTTTTTGTGGGTCCTTGGTTATTTCCCACAAGAGTGAGTTGTAATAAAAGAGCAAGCCTGGCCCCTCTGTGTTCCGGTTTCCTGTCTTGCTATGTGATGGTGATCTCTCCCTCTGTGATGCTTCCTGCCATGAGGCCCTCATCAGGGACCAACAAATGGGTCCACCTGATCTTGGGCTTTCAGCACCTCTGCCCTTTTCTGATTCTACCACACACCTGGCCCTACTAACCCAGGTGACTCTTCAACCTCAACTTTTTGACAGCCTTCCCAAGCTCTCAGACTGGGTCTGGTATGTGCTTTATGATCATAATACTCTGTACTTTTCTCTAAAGCACTTAATACTGTTTGTAATTACACATATTTTTGTGATCTCTTTATTTATGTTTATCTTCTCTTCTATGTTATGCTAATAAAATGGGCTCTGGAGTCATATTGTGAAGATCCAAATCCTGGTCGCATATGCTGGTTGGGTGAACTTAGACAAGTAATTTAGCTACTCTTAGTTTCCTATTCTGTAAAATCATAGTTACATAGTTCATATAATTTTTGTGAGCAGAATACATGTGAAGGTTCTAAAGACTGGTGCCTAACCAGCACTTAATCTTAAAATGTTTATGATGAACATATTAAAGTAGAAAATATGTATTTAAAAATACATACCCAGCCAGGTGTGGTGGCGCACACTTGTAATTCCAGTACTTGGGAGGCTGAGACAGGAGGATCACAGGTTCACGGCCAGTCTCAGCTACTTAGTGAGGCCTTCTCAACTTAGTGAGACTCTGTTTCAATACAAAGAATTAAAAATAGGGCTGGGGGTGTAGCTCAGAGGTAGAATACCCCCGGGTTCAATCCCCAGTTCCACAAAAATAAATAAGTAGATAAGTAAAAATACATATCCAAAATAAACTAGAGGTAATGTATTGCTTTCCACCTACTCTTCTCTTCCTTCACCCTGGCTTTGCCTTACTGTATAATATATTAGCCACATTTCTTTTCTTAACCTTTATTATACCCTATTGAAACCCCCATTGTTTTATTAAATTTACCGACTAGTAGAATTTTCAGTGGAAATGATTTCAAATGTTATAAGATATCCAAGCACTATTTTTTTTTCTGCAATTCAGAAATGCCTTTGCTGTTTTTCTTGAGTGCTTATGAAGTAAAAGCACCGAATATGTGTTCTAGCTATGTATTACACCATAGGGAACCATTCCTCAATCTGTCTTAAACCAGCAATTTATTATGCTTCTGTGGGTAAACTGTGATCACCTGAGTAGGTCTATTTTAGTTTCTTTCATTCTGTTTCGGGCAGGTGGAGGCTGGGGCTGCAGTCACCTGCATGCTTGGTGTTGCTGGATGCCAAGTGTGGTTTCTTTACTCACCTACTTGGATGCTTCAGATGGGGCAGATGGAATGGCTAGGGGCTAGCTGGACCTCTCTCTCACTCTCTCTCAATTGCTCTTTTCTCTCTCTCCTTAGGCTTCCCCAGGTAGCCTGGGCATGTTGAAAGTATAGGGATCTCAATGCAGACAGACTTACATGATGATGGACTTTCCCAGAACAAGTCAAGAGACCCAGGGAGAAACTGCAAGGCTTCTTAACTGGACTCAGGAGTCATGCAGTGTCACTTCTGCTGCACTGTATTAATCAAAAGCAAGTCACAGGCCAGCCCAGATTCAAGTGGAGGTGAATACACAAGAGTAGGAAGCATGGCTCATTGGAGGGGCATTTTTGAGAACTACCATAGTGAGTCTATGAATATATATAATAAAGCCTCTGCCTTGTTTGTTTGGTTGGTTTGGTTGGTTGGGATACTGGGGATTGAACCCTGGGGCATTCTACTTCTGAGCTATACTCCCAGAACGTTTTATTTTTGATTTTGAAACAAGGACTTGCTAGGTTGCTGAGCATCTCGCTAAGTTGCTGAGGCTGGTCTTGAACCTGAGATCCTCCTGTCTCTCTTGTTTTTTTTTAACTTCGGAACTCTTGACTTTTTTTATTAAATAAATTTTACTTTTTGAACAGTTTTAGATTTTTAGATACATTGAAAATGTAGTAGAGAATTTTTATATACTTTGTACACAGTTTCCCCCATTGTTAGCATCTTACCTTAAAACGATATTTTTTATTAATTAATGAACCAATTGATTCATTATTAACTGGTCTGTACTTTATTTATATTTCCTTAGTTTCCACTTAAAGTTATTTTTCAGTAAGAGGGTCCCTTTTAGGATACTACATTATATTTAGTATTCATTATGGTTTGGATTTAGAATGCCCCCTAGACCTTACAGAAACAATGCAGCCATGTTGGAGGCGGGGCTTGGTTGTTGAGGAGAGGTCCCTGGGGGTGTGGCCTTGGAGATTATATATGGCTCCTCCTCCCCTTGCTCTCTCTCCTGCTTCTGTCCTCCATGATGTGAGAGGAGAGTCCTTGTGCTCTTCTCTCTCTGCTCCCCACTCTGTGCCCTAAACTTCACAGATTTCACCTGCCCTGTCATGAAATTGAATTCCTAAAATCTCCAGAACTGTGAGTCAATAAATCTTCCTTCCTTCGCATGTTGGTCAGGTGTTTTGGATTACAGCAGTGAGAATGCCGACCGAAACAGTGTTCATATCTCCTTAGGCTCCTCTTGGTCATGACAGTTTCTCAGACTCTTATCTTCAACGGCCTTGACAGTGTTGAGGAGTCCTGGTCAGGTGTTTTATAGAACGCCTCTTTACTGGACTTGGTCTGATGTTTTTCTCACGATTAGACTGGGGTTAGGTCACATCCACTATTACCGTAATATAGCATTGACTTTTTAAATTGTCTTTTTTGTTTCTAAGAGATGGGGGCCTTGATGTGTTGCTCAGGCTGACCCTGGACTTCTGGGCTCAAGTGCTCCTCCTGCCTCAGTTTCTGAGCAGCTGAGACTTCAGGCATATGCCCAAGTACCCAGCTTTGACATATCACAGTTGATGTTAAGTTTGACCACCTGGTTGAAGTAGTGTTTCTCTGGGTTTTTTAAATTCTAAAGTTATTTTCCCTTCACCTACCACTGTGGAAGTTACTTTAGGCTGTCCACACTTAAGGAGCAGAGAGTTATGATCTAGAGAGGATTTTCCACATAGAATACTTGGAATTCTTCTTCAAGAAAATTTTGTCTCTTCTTCTCCATTTACTTTTTCATTTTTTATTCACTTGCAGTACTGTGGATTGAACCCAGGGCCTCATGCATTTCACTTTATTTTTTAATGATTTATTTTTTATCACTATGGATATTTACATTATACTCTGGGTTTCAACCCAGAACTACTTTGTATTTTTTGTTAATCAAATGGTTCCAATGTTAGCCAATGGGAGTTCTTTCTGATAGTTTCTGTGTCTGTCATATCCCTACCAATGCAGATTTTGTTTTTTGAGTACTTCTTACTTTTTAGCACTATAAGATGTTCCAGGCTTATGTTGTATATTTGCTGCTTTAATTCTAGAATCAGTCTTTCATCCAAGGACCCCAAGTTCCTTTTATTAGAAATCAAGATCTATGGGATGTTTAGTAGCATCCTGGTCTCTGTCTATTAGATGCCAGTAGCAGTCTTCTTCCTGTAGTTGTGAAGATTAATAATGTCTCCAGACATAGTTAAAAGTCCCCCTTCTCACGCCCTCCCACCACCTCCACCCAGAGGGAGGGATGGCCCCAAGTTGTGAACCACTGCTAAAAGAGACACCTGCTCAAAATTACAATAAAGTAAACAATGGCGGCAGGTGGGAGTTGTAGAAGGAACCTCTGCACCTGTTTGCAGGTACTGGGAAAAGATTTGCAGAGGGGGTTTGCCAGTGGAGGTGCCATTTGAACTGAGAACTAATTTGTAATTCTTGGTTTTATTGAGCATTTATGAGATAGACAAAAGGTAATGGTTTACTCTCATTATCTCATGTAATTCCAAACTTTAAAAGCAGGTATTATTGTCATTTTATAGCTGACAAAACTAAGGTTCCTAGGGACAAAGCTACTTGCTTAGGGTGCCTGAGCCGGTCCTGAAAGATCCAGTCAGTCAAGCCATTGGAGAGCCCCGATGGTACTGACATCTATCTGCCCACACTGCTCAAGTCAGGACTATCTTAACTACTTAGTTCATAAAAGTGCAATGCCATCTCATTTTACATTTATTTCTCCCATTGAATTCTAGGTTCTTGAGAGCAGGAATCAAGCAATCTTCATTTTGTCTCCTTCTTAGCACAGTGCTTGCAAAGTGATAGTTGTTTGATAAATGTTTGATAAGAGTTAACATCAGACGATGACATCAAATTTGCCACTCAGATTTGGAATTAATTAACACCTCTTTCTGGACAAATTGCTATGCTACATACATCTCTGGTGAAGCACTCGTTGCTAGGCACACTAACCAGCATTCAGTAGTCTTATACTTTCTGAACCTCATTGCTTTCTTCTCAGTATCCCCAAAAGTGTAGCTGGCTGGTGTAGTGACATCCTCAAACTGATTATGGCCAGTAGCATTTTGCCCTGGGTTAGAGATTCAAAAAAAGGAGTTCTCTGAGGATAGAAAAATCATGCTATATCTCTGATATGAAAATGCCAGAATGCATTGCTATTCATTTCCACATACAATGTCAATTATCTACTTTTGGCAATTCCTTTGTCCCATATGATTCTTGTATCATTTTATGGGGGGAAATTTAAGAAAACCCTGAGAGATTTTTTATTTTCTTTTTCCCTTTCTTTCAATTCCTTTCCTTTCTCATCTTAATTTCCACTTATTTATTTGGTGGTGGTAGTGGTGTCATTGTTTTTGTTCATTAAACAAAATAAGGAGGAAAAATGCCCTGTATTTCATTCCTTTTCTTTTTCCTATAACTTCTGGATCTGCTATTTGCAGTTGCTATGAAATTCAAAGTCTATTGAATTAGAAGTTGCTCTCTGTTTTCAAGACTCACTCTTCCTTTGCTAAAATTCTGGTCTAATTAAAAAAACAGTAGATCATAGTTAAATAAAACTGTACCCAGGATAACCCTAATTTCCATATGCAGATTTATCTGCACTGACAGCCACCCCCCTTACACACACACACACACACACACACATATACACACACTCTCTCCCTTTCTCTCTCTCTCATTCTCCTTTCCCTCCTCTCCATCTCCCTATTGCATTGTGTCTGACTGATTTTCAGAGCACCTTCGCTGTTTCCCCCCTCTCATTCCCTTTCTGTAAAATATCTAGACAGGAAGGAGGTGGCTGCAGAGGCTGAACAAACAATCTCATATTCTGCCTGCAATGTCATCGTTTCTTTCCCCCATTTTAAGGGGCTGAAGTTACCCAGGAAGGGATGCAGAGGAGCTGGAAAGGAAGGGGGGAGCTCTCCAGAGGCAGCTGCAGTCAGGGGCAGGGACTGCCACCAGATGTGCCTGCTTTTCTGGGCTTTGATTCGAAAGGGGCAGCAGGAGGAAATATTGGGAGACAAAAGCCCCGGTTTAAATGATCATTTTCTTTATTTAACATGGCAGCAGACACTCTCTGCGTAGGATCATCATGCCGAGCATAAACTGGACTTTCCCACTTGCGTGGCAGGAGTCAGACAGATCCCTGTTTGCTAAATGAACATCTGAGGTAAGACCCACTGTTTCAGTGACTTGATTTTTTTTTCCTGATCAATTAATTTTCTTAATATATGTTTCAGCCTCAATCACAAACAGTATAGTGGGGCAAATCTGTGTTTAGTCTGTGTCTAAGGAACCAAGAAAAAGCAGAGGTATAATATATTCAACTCAATTTGTGGAGGTTACTTACTTTGTGAATTTTGTGTATGCTGTTTGTTTTTTAGGGAAAATGTTTGGCTTAAGAATAGACTGGTGTCATCATAATCCACCACTGGTGATAATACTGATGTTCAGACTCTTAAAAAAACTTTGCAAAAAGACAGTGAGCTACAGATGCATGTGCTGTATTTTTAGCTCACATACAAATATTAGAACCCTTATTAAAATGATAGGTTTTTTTCCTTAGCCGAGAAGGGATGAATGCTGCATAATTAAGTACAGTATTTAATTTGGCTGTTGTGAAGCAAAAGAATAAGGTAATAATTTTTATTGTACTAATCAGTCTCAAGATGTTCTCTGTGTTAATTGGGTTAAAAAAATTGCAGTACTTATTAGAAATTCTAATTTCACAATGCAGCACTGACAATAAGCTCAGCCAGTGAATTATTCACATCTTTAATTTGCTCACTTAATGACAGTGTTCTGTAATCAGAGTGCAGAGACTGCTGCCTATGCATTATGTATGATGCTCAGGACTTAAATGCAGGACATTATGAAGCTCTCAGTGGTTCAGTAATTAGTTTTCCACAAGACAGGATTTAGATATTCACAGATAAAAGTCCACAGTTGGATAATGCTAAGGTTGCAACACAAAATAACAAAGGAAAGGAAGCTCAAAGTTTAGACTGAAACTTTGTCTCTAGGGCCTTGTCCAGTGTGGAAACAGAATCATGCCACCTGAAATAGTTGCCTAGCTCTGATCACATGTTTGAAAACTGTTTTTGAACAAAGTTGCAGCAGGCAAGGCATTTGAACAATTTCAGTGGACCAGAGGGGAAAGATAAAACCTTTTTAATTAGTGTTCACAGAAGCCCTGCAATATATCCTCCTAACAAGTCTGTAGTACATGGAGCAGGCTTTCTCAGTATGCTTTGTAACTTACTCAGTGCAAATGCAAATCAGGTTACAATAGTGTTTGGCTGTAATTGTGTTTGTAAAAGGGTTACATGCCCAAATGGAGATTGAGCTTGCTTGTGGTTTTGTTCCAGTTGCTTCTGAGGGGAGGTTTGAAAATCAAATGAGATATTAAGTGAATCTGGGCATGAAAGGAAGTAGATCTGAATTGTCAGCGCAACTTTGAAATTTCTTACACTTGTCAGTTTGGAGTTGTTAGTTTTTTTCCTTAATGATACTAAGGTTGTTCTGTCATAAATTATAAATTATATAATGTCAATGACTATTTAGAAGCATTATCAATACTTTAGAAATACATGCTATGTTTGAGATCACATTCCACAGTATTATTTCTAATTTCTAAAGTTTCATGACTAACTCAAAAATTTTAAGTGACTTTAAAAAAAAAAGAACATGTTGCTTGGTAAGCTATATAGTGTACTTTTAGGAACTTAAGTATTCGTTTTACTAATAAAGTCTCATTGCATTATCATTTATCAGTCTAACATTTGTGTTCATTAAAATCCAAGTATTAGAATTCTTAATAAAATCAGTATCCAAAATTGGAACGCACATTAACACTTAAAAAACTGCTTTTTATAGTTTAGAAAAAAAATTTAAAAGAGCTGAATTGAGAAACCTTATAAGCAAATGTAGTGTTTAGGGAAAGAATGCAGGTGTCAATTTTTTTTTTTTTTGCGGTACTGGGGATTGAACCCAGGGGCATTCTACCTCTGAGCTACACCCCCAGCCCTATTTTTTATTCTTTATTTTGAAACAGGGTCTCACTAAGTTGCGGAGGGCCTCACTAAGTAGCTGAGGCTGGCCGCAAACCTGGACTCTCTGGTCTCAGCCTCCCAAGTACTGGGATTATAAGCGTGCGCCACCACGCCCAGCTTCAAATTTTTTTAAGTTACATTTTAGCAAACATTTGAAAAATCCTAAATTAAAAAAAATGTAGCCAGGCATGGTGGCTTATGCCTGTGGCCTCAGCTACTGTGACACTGTGGGTGTGTGTGTGTGGGGGGGCGTTGCTGAGGAAGGAGGATCGCTTGGACTCAAGAGTTCAAGGTCATTCTGGGCAACGTGGCAAAACCCCCATCTCAAGAATGAATGAATGAATGAATGAATGAATGAAGTAAGCAAGCCACACCTCCAAAGTTGGCTTCTAACTTCTACAACTAATAGTGACTTTACCAAAATAAGAGTTTTTCATAAACTGGGTGTGGTGGTGCATACCTGTAATACCATCTACTCAGGATACTGAGGCAGGAGGATACAAGTTTGAGACCAGCCTGATGCAATTTAGGGAGACCCTGTCTCAAAATAGAATATGAAACGGCTGGGTATGTAGCTCAGTGGTAAATCCCTTGCTAGCTGAGTTCAATCCCCCGGCATCACATGTACATACACAAAGCTTTTCATAAATTTTTAGGAAATCATTGCCTTTTTAATATGTAGAACATGTACTTTCTTGGGGGGGGGTAGAAGAATACTTAGTTGGTGACGGAATTAGGTTATTGGGCAGCTGAGCAGGTGGCCTGGCTTTGACTTGGGCTTAACAGGTTTGCATCCATCGGTGGATAATATGTGGCAATCAGGTGGATCAGGTGGTGGCAGTGGTGCCAGCAGAAGCTCCATGGAAATTCAATTAAGAAAGTTACGTTCTAGACCCATTTCTGCCAGGAAACAACTTAAGAGTTCTTATGAGTATAAATGAAGTAGGAGAATAAAAATAAATTTTTTTTTGTTTTAAAAGCACTTGACAAAAATAAAGGAGCTATTTTTTAAGGATTAACAAAAAACTAAATGTATTTCATTGAATCTGTATTGTTCATTATAGCAGTGACCCTCATCCCAATTTACAACAATCTGTAATGCAAAAATGTCAAAATATCACAAGCAAATCAGTTCCAATTTAATTACACTAAAATAAGCCATAAAAAGTTCTTATTGGGTATTTGAAGGAGAATAAGAGAGTTTTAAATTTTTAAATAAAAAAATTTGGTGGTACTGGGGATTGAACCCAAGGGCATTCTATCATTGATCTACACCCTCAGCCCTATTTTATTTTATTTTGAAACAGGGTCTCGCTAAGTTGCAGAGGCTAGCCTCAAACTTGCGATACTCCTGTCTCAGCCAAGTACTGGGATTACAGGCATGTGCCACCACCCCCTGCTAAAATTTAAAAATTTTAAAACTCTCTTAAAGAATTAATCAATTTTTTAATACCACTTTTAAAAGGTTAGCAATTCTCATGCTTTAGACAGTTCTGCCACCCATCACTCAACATTTACTTATTAATATTTGTGTGTGGAATATCTACCAATTGCTAAAATTTTAGCTACTGTTGTCTTATGGATTAGATGAGTCAGATTGAAATCACACCACTAGAATTTTGGAGTTGTTTTCCTCAACAAAAATCAGTCGATTTATCAATCAATCAATCAATTAATCAATAATTGCCTATCTACTAATTTATTGTTTCAACACCTATTGAGCACTAGTAATGTTGGCAAAAATAACATGATCCCTTCCCCTCATTTTGTGAGGCAGTATCAACGTATTCCAGATGAGAAACTGCAGCCTAAAGAGGTAAAGTAACTTGATTACACCACACAGCTGGTGGTGACAGGACTGGAACTGAACCCGTTTTAGGTCCTCAGGTCTCGACCAATGGACCATCATGTCAGTTTTCAAGACTCTGTGCTTAGTTCTCAGATAATTTCCATCCTCAAACTATTCATAGTGATAGTGCTTGAATTTCTTTCACTTGGCTCAGTCAAGATTCTTGCTTCTCATATTGCAGTCTACAGACCAGCAGCAGCATGGGTGCTTTAAGGTGGACTTTGAGTCATTTGGAGACCTGGGTGAAATGTAGATTCTGCCTCAGTGGATCTGAGCTGGGGCCCCAAATGCTTTCCTATCAAATTTCCTGGTGATGCAGTTTTGCTGCTGTGGGGAAACCTTCATTTGGTGAGTTCTAGAATTAGACTTGTTTCCATGTGACAAAGGCAGGCCCAGTGTACCTGATTCTTCAATGAGTTCTAGTTTTCCTCCAATTCTGATTTTTTTTTTTTATGCAGATCAAATGCTTCCATTGTGATTCCCTGACTTTATCCCTCTGTTGTACCAAATCCCAACCTGTAGGGCTATGGCCCTGGCTACCTGCTTGGCTCTGGCTTAGACCTTCTCTCTGGGTCTGATTCCACAATCCCTGTTACCAGCAGTGACCTATTCTAATGCTGTGGTGACATCAACCTGGTTGAGGATCTTCATCCATTTTCTCATCCAAACCACCTGTGAAGCTTATGAACCACAAGCCCTCCCAGTCCCACTAACATACATTCTGATTCTGGGGTGGGTCTTTGTTCCCCTACTCCCAAGTTAGAGGAATAGTTTGTGCAAAGACAGACAGTAAAAAATGGGAAGAGTACCTTAGTGAGTCGTCCATTTTGACCAAAGTGTTTTTTAATATATGGAAAGGAGGAGTGGGAGATAAAAGTAAAGGTATGTAAAGCCAATAAAAGTATACAAAACTTCACTTGTAGGATGTAAAACCTATGAAGGTGTACAAAGCCTCATTTTTTAAAAAAATTATTTTTATTGGTGCATTATAGTCTTGCATCATAATGTAGTTCATAGTGATAGTGCCACACATGCACACAGCACTTTGTAAGTTTCTCCCCGGCTCCCTCCCCACTCCCCCCTTCCCCATACAAAATATTGAGATTGGCATTGGTATTTTCATATGTGTACATAATGTCATTGGAAGTGTTTCCTCCATTAATTCACCCTCCCCTAGACTACCTCCCTTGCTCTACTGGAGTTTCTCCTCCATTATCTAAAGTTCCTCTTATATCCCAAATACTCCCCAACTACAGCATATGAGAGAAAATATGTGACCCTTTACTTTCTATGACTGCAAAGCCTCACTTTTAGGATCCAAAAGAATGTTAATCCAAAGAGTTTGTACTTAATTTTACAGACTGAGAGTCATCAGAGGTTAAGGTGAAAAGCAAGCCGATTAGATGTATGTTTCAGAAAAATAATCTTAGCATTGAGGCAGATGAATTTAGTGGGTCAAGATTGATGGTGGAGACTAGTGAGGTTCCTGTGGTATTAAACATGGTATGGGGAGGTGTTCTCTCATCATGCCACACACCTGGGTCCTGAACCTAACCTCTTCTGTCTCAGGCACTAATGTATTCTCTTCACACTTAAATTTCATAGCAAGAGCCTGCAATCTTGACCTTATAAATGACATGGCCTTGAAGATTTAGGGGACTCAAATCTCTTCTGAGCCTTGCTAGTTCTTCTGATTATTGTGTCCTATAGTGCTGAGACAGCTAGCTCTGGGGTTCTTCCCTCAGGAGATGCTTAGAGCCTTGAAGGCAATTATTTGAGAGCAAAATCTTCTACGGTGAGCTAAAAGAAATTTGAAGCTGGTTACTGAGCAGCCACAGGAATGTCAGTGTTTGGGAGAACTGTGTCTAGGCCTGTTGAATGCTCTACTTTTGCCCAAGCTTTGGCGAGAGCCTTTGTATTAGCTTTAACTCAGTTGGATTTTTTTAAGTCCTACCTCTGGATTCATTCCTTTTATAGCAACAGCACAACTCTGCTGTCTTAAAAGTCAGCACAGATTTATTGCTTCATCAGCCTCCATTCACTCACCAGTACATAGAAAGCTCACTTTCAACAACTACTCATATTAAAGAAGAGACTTTGGAGATGATTACTCTCACTCTCAGATGTGCCTATGCATTTCACTCAAATTTTGACTCAGCCTAGCTCCTTCTGGTTTCCACTTCTGGACTTCCTTGTTCTTAGTTGCATTGTATCCTCCCTGACTCTGAATCTACATGTGCTTATATGTAAATTGGATAATGACTCTCCAACAATTTCCTCTTGGTAATTTTCAGTACCTTTGAACATGTTACCTTATAAGGTCAAAGTGACTCAGCAGATATGATTAAGAATCTTGATATGGGGAGATTATCCTGGATCATCTGGGTAGGCCCAATGTAATTACAAAGGTCTTTCTTTATAAAAGGTAGGCAGGGTTGGGCATGGTGGCACAGTCTGTCATCCCAGTACTTGGAAGGCTGAGACAGGAGGATCGCAGGTTCAAGGCCAGCCTCAGCAACTTAACGAGACCCTCTGCAATTTAGGGAGATCTTGATTCAAAATAAAAAAAATTAAAAGTGCTGGAGGGTGTATCTCGGACATAGAAAGCCCCTGGGTTCAATCCCTAGTGCAAAAAAACAAAAGAAAATAAACAAACAAAAAAGATAGGCCAGAAAATCAGATTAAGAGAAAAGATTAGGAGATGCTACCCTGCTGAACTTGAAGATAGAGGAAGGGGCCATAAGCCAAAGAGTATGGGCATCCTCTAGTCACTGGAAGAGGCATAGAACCAAAGAAGGAGGCAGCCCTGCCAGCACCTTGACCTTAGGCCAGTGAAGCTGACTGTGAACTCCTTACCTCCAGAACTACAAGGAAATAAATTCGTGTTATTTTTAAGCAACAAAGCCTATGGTAATTTATTACAGCAGCAATGGAAACAGATACAGGTTATAACATACTTTTTTCTGACTGACTTGTTTTGCTGCTTGGTTTGTCCCACTGATAACATTTTTATTATTGTTTTTCTTTGGATACTTTTCTATTAGTGTGTTAGCATACTTATTCTTTCTGAGCTTCCATTTCCTCACTTCATGCCAAAGTTAACATCTAGAAGATTGAGTAAGTTCTGAGGTAAGACAAATGGTTGTCGTACAGTAGTTGTACAATGAATATAGTTTCTGCCTCTTCATGGGGTATTGGCATGCTGACTGTTGGGATTTTATTCACACAGTTTTGGAGAAATCCAAATGCTATTTTACCTATTAAGAGCTCCCAGAAGCCAGGCTCAGTGCTATACACCTGTAATCCCAGTACTTGGGAGGCTGAGACAGGAGGATCTCAAGTTCCAGGCCAACCATGCCAAGTTTGTGAGACCCTGTCAAAATTATAAACAACGGAGGGGGGGTTGGGAGTGTAACTCAGTGGTAGAGCACCACTGTGTTCAATCCCCAGTACTACAAAAAAGGAGCAGTTTCATTTAGGATTTAGATTAGTAAATACTTACTGTTAATGTCATTTCTGGATTAATTTGATTTACAATTCATTTTGAATCCCATTTAAAATGTATTTTGATTTTATGATTTTTTTATTCATGACCATTTCTCCATTGTGCAGTTTAACCAAAGCTTAGCAGAGAACCCTTTTTTTCATTCTTAGATTTCTTTTTACTCATCCCACCCCATTTTCTAAGTGCGTTTTTCTACACACACACACCTACACATGCACCCACCTGCATGCAGAGTCCACTTATAGTCCACAACAGAATTAGTGTCCTAAGTTAAAAGATGCTGAGAGGTTAAATGAGAATGCAGGTCAAAGAATTTTGTCAACCCTTTTGCTAATGTAAATTATTGGTACCTTGCTGCACTTACAGGGTTATGAGTTCCTTGAGAACAATAATGTATGTTATTTCTTTGAATCCGAAGGATCTTACAAGATTTGTTAAATTACTAAATAAAAGTTGGAAAATCAGACAGAAGCAGGGGAATAAAGAAAAGGAAAAGAAAGAACTAAATTTGGTAGTTGTTTGAGTAGGACCACCCACTCCTGGTCTCAGAAATGGCTCTCTGTATTTGGGTCCCCATCACCAAGCCATGAATCGCTGATGTTTGGACTCTAAATCCTCTCTCCTATGAGCCTGTGTCAGTCCAACTAGGGCTGGCATGTAAACCCTCCTTTTCCCTATATTAGTGTCCTATTGCTGCCATAACAAATCACCACAAATCTAGTGAACTGATAAGACACAGTTGTGTTATTTACAGTTCTGTAGGTGAAAAGTGAAGTACAGCTCTCACCAGACTACAATCAAGGTGTTGGAAGGCTGTGCTCCTTTCTGGAGTTTCAAAGGAAGAATCCATGTCTTGCTCATCTGCGTAGCTGGCACAATTCAGTTCCATGTGACAGTGCAGCTAAGACCCCCATTTTCTTGTCATCTTAGGGCTATTTCCAGCTTCTAAAGACCAACCACATTCCTTAGCACATGCGCCCTTTCCTCCATCTTCAAAACCAGTAGTGGTGAGTCAAATCCCTCTCTAGCTTCAAATCACTCCTCCTCCCATATCATCCTTCTGACAAATTCTTCTGCCTCACTCTTCCAAAAAGTTATGTGATTGCATTGGGACCACCTTGATAATTCAGAATAACCTACTCATCTAAACATCCTTAACTTAATCACAACTGCAGAATTCTTTCTGCCTTTAAGGGAGATATAGTCAGAGGTCCCAGGGAACAAGAAGTGGATACACACAGGGAGCCATTATTTTGCCTATCACAGTCCATAATTGACAACATTTGGCTGTATTATAATTGTTCCAAATTTGTATTTCTATTTGTACAATATTATTTTCAGGCTCTTTCTAAACCTGTTATCAAGTCTTGTCTCAGAACTCTGTTAGGCATCAGGTTCAACTCCTTTGTCAACTCCTGGTTCTTCTGCAATATGAAGTCTTTTTTCCCAATTTGTTTCAATTCAGTTAGATTTGATTCATTTCAAGAAGAGTTTATTGTATAATGAAAACATTTCTGTTATGGTAAGGTATGGAGTTTGTTATCTGCTTATAGAGATAAGACAAATTCACATGAGATTGAGAAACAAGTAGAACAGAATAAAATCACATACCACGTGTATGTGACAGACAAGGGGGCTAGAAGGGAAAGATTAACATGCATTGGTGGGATTAGGTGAACAAGATTGTGATTGTGACTGGCTATTATTTAAAGGACAATAGCAATGTCTTTCTGTTTGAAAACATCTCCCTACATAGATTGAAATTCGTTGCTTCACTTTGTCACTATTAGGTTACATCCATTTAGTTTAACAGACATCTTCTTTTATCAAGCCATCCTGTGGCACTCCTGCTCTGAGTATATGTTTCCTTGTTTATTAACCTACTGTGTACTAATCTCTACTTTAATCAAAATCAACTACTTTCTTTTTTTATTAATTTTTATTGGTGCATTGTAATTATAGTTGGTAGTGAGATTCATAGTGATACATTCATATATGCACATAATATTATTTGGTCTGTTTCCTTCCTCATACCATCTCTCTTCCTCCCCTCCTTCCTTCCACAATCCCATTCTACTACTTTATTAGTCTCCTAAACTTTCTATAGATATTTAAAGAATATTTCCCCTCTTAGTTTGTTGTCCTGATAACTTCATAGTGTTTCTAACACCAGACATTTGGGGACTTCAATAATGTACAATAAGTAGAGTTAAGTCAGGACCCAGCTTGGAATCTGACCTTTGGCCAGGATGCTTTTTATTCTCTCATGATACCTTGGCTAGAGATTAGCTTGGCATTAGGGCTGACTCTCATGAAGTGTGACCAGAATCCATATTCTAGTGTCTGGGGGGAAATAGGTCAAGTCTGAGGCAAACTACCATTAGCATTATCCTTATCATTTTAAGAACATGTATTCTTAAAATAAAGACCCAGCAATAGAAGTATCTGGATAGAGTGGATAATTATAGTTATATAGAGGCAACTTGTTTCTGGGAGACTAGATCCAGATGGAATCAGAACCTTATCTTGTGTCTGAGGATACACAAATCTAAGTTCTAGCCCCATTAGTGATGGCTGACAAAAGGTAGAAAAATTATTGGGATTCCAAATGGGCTAGAGTTCAAAAAGGGTAGTATTATGGAACACCTGGACTTTGGCTAATAGGTCAAATTTCAGATGTTTGGGACCATGACTCTAATATGTAGTCAGGCTTCATTCTCATTGGTTGAGCAGGGCAGGGCTCACAGAATGTTGTTCTCCAGTAATGGATTTGCTAATAGCCTGAGAGGAATAGGAAGAACATAGCTGGTGTATGCTGGGGATCTGATAGTAAGAATCCTGTAGAAATTTGTTCCAGCAGTGTTGTGTAGTGTGTCTAATGTCACATGACTCCAGCCATGATTGATTTAATCTAACAAGTTGTTTACCATATTAAATTGTTACTCTAAATCAAATGTTGATCATTAAATTATTTAGTCATTTTGTTCCTTTTCTAATCTAAAAATGTAAGCTGGATTTTGGCTGAATAGAAGAAAGACATTGTAATAACTCAAGCTCTCTGAAGATAAAATAAGAAGCAGTGAGTTCTCTGAAACTTGAAGAATTCGAACATACATTGAATGACCACTTGGCAGATGTGATGCTGGGGGTATTAAACAGGTGACATTTAAAGGTCCCTTCTAATTCTGAACCCCATCTAAATCAGGATAATGTAAACATGTCTAGACTTCACAGACATTGTTTTTATTTATTGAACACCTGGCCTCTTTTAAATTTTAGAAAACACTTATTAATTAGAAAAGAGGTATTAAAAGGGATAATTTTCATTAAGCATGCTTGGCCATTTTAAATTACTTTCTTCAATTTAAAATCCCCTTAATACACTGATTACTTGTTAGCTAAACCAATAATCTTGTATAATTTGCAATAAAATGCAAATTTATGCATACATATTTAAATGTTACACATAGTCATATCCACTGAGGATCATTTTTTTAAAAAAAGCATAAAATCTATACCAGTATATTTTATTACAAAGTTAGTTGTATTAAGACTGGAATAAGCCCAAGGTCTGTCTCTTAGTTGCACTGCATTTCAATGGTTTAATTGCAATTAAGCTCAGAGTTTTCAAAGTTCTTTTAGAAGGACCTATCTGTATTCAAGATCTGTGCTGTCCTAGGTGATGTCACCCAAACAATCCTTACTGTACCTGGCAGTCTATGAAGAAAGAAGTCCACAAAAATGCTGTTTTATTGGAGAGTTGGTGTCTATATCACAGAATGGGATCTAGTGAGAATGGGCTTATTTTTGCTTTGGTAGCTTCAGTTCAAGACTAGAATCAGAGGATGTATGTGCTTCAAAGATCATTACTGATGACTCTCATACCTCATTTTACACAAGAACAGTCACAGGGAGATTAAAGTGGCTTATCTATTCACATATTTTACTTAATGGTTCTTCTACCTCTTTTACCTTCAATCTGACCCTGACAACTTGTTCAATTATTACTCTCCTTTTAAAGAGGAAAGATCAAGTGACTGGGACATGATCATGCTGCCAGTAGATGGGAGTCTTGTTGTCTTCCCTTTGTTGCTGGGCCTTGCACAATACTCCTTTCCATTCCTATTTCTGTAATGACTACAGAATGACTAAATCAAACCTTATGTGTCTGAGAGCATGTAAAATAAAGTTACAACATAGAACAATAAATCTCATATTCATTCATTGCAAAATAGTGTCTGCAAGATTCAGGAGTTCTAAAGCTAATTTTTTCCTAAGGTATGTACCAAACTCTGTCACATGCAGTACATGTTTCATAAATAATATAGATGGCAATTGTATGTATTATGATGTCGATATTTAAGGTTTTGAGATACTTAGCATTTTAAAAGTAGATTGCTACTTATGTAGTGATATGTCACTTATTGCCTTGTGATCATTAGTATTATTAATGAATATCATCATGTAATTAGAACATTGAGGAGCAGAAACTTGGTAATAATTCATCCCCAAAGTTATTCTCAGAATATATAAGTTTCATAATATTGCACATTATAATTACTTAAATTTATCTCTTTTGATCTCTATGTACTGATTGTTAAAAATATCATTAACTACCTGCTTAAAGCTAGGGGTAAGAAGAAATGTTGATTGCAATCCTCCTATATCTTGTATTCTAAGAAGTTGCTTTTTCCAGCAAAGAGCATCTTTTTTTTTCTGTAAGCCCATATGTGAGTTTCTGATTTTTTTTTTTTATATTGTGATCACAAGAAGAACTCCCTAGCACAGGGAAGATGCTTCCAAGCCACTTTCCCTTGACCTCCATGACTATATATATCATCTAGCCTTGCTGCTAAGCTCTTCACGATATATGCCATCTCTTCTAATCTTACACTGCTCTTGAAACCTAAACATCGCATTATGATTCCTATTCGACAAATGGAGAAACTAAACTTCTGAGGAGTTGTGTCCAAAACTCATACATGATGTCCTTTCTGCCATATTCAACTTATTTGTATTTCCTTGTTGATAGAGAGAAAAAAATTAAAAGATTTTTTGGTGCTTTATAACTATATAGCACTTTAGAACATCTTATTTCCTAGCCTGTGTGTTATGTGTATTATAATGTTCTCTAGAGGACTGATGTGGTAACCTTAAACCTTACTATATGGCAGGCACTGTGCTAAATGCTTCATATATTATCTCATTTCATCCACATAGCAATCCTATGAAGTAGAAATTATTATCTTAATTTTTAAGATGAGAAAATGAAGTTTAGAGAGATTAAACAGTTTGTCCAGTTTGTTTCTGGGTAAACCTAAGCAATATAACTGCAAATTCCTGTCCCCCAACCCCTTGGCTCTTCTGCTTGCACTGTATGGGGAGGGAAGCTCTTCTTCCCTTGCAATGCTTCTTCTTTTTAGGAAAGGGTTGCACAAATGATTTCTGCACTAGCACTAGGCTATTAAGAACCACAGCTACTGAATTCATACCCTCAAACTTTAGTGTGTGTGAAAATTATCTGTATTGTTTTCTAAGGCAAATGTTCATGGGCATTTCTGAAATGTTCATAGTAATCTAATGATTGCAAAATGTAAATAAATTAGAGTGGCTCAGTGGGTAAAACCCTAAAACTTGATATTGTCAATGAATGTCTAAGTAAACAATCAGTTATGATCTTATTATATGGAATCAAAATCAGATTTTATAGGGTCCAGTGTATGTGTGTGTGTGTGTGTGTGTGTGTTGGGGTTTTAAATCCAGGGCCTGCTAGGCAGGCAAGAGCTCGGTCATTAAACTATATCCCTAGCCCAGGTCTATTGTTTTAAGAAAGTTGTGTAGTATCTTATATTTGTACTTCATATAATTGTGAGATATAGTCAGAAAGTATCTTAAATTTTGTTTCTCTGCCCCTTCAAATTTCTTGAGTGGTGCTAGGTTGTCTGCCACTGGATGGAAACATGAACAATTCTATGACTTTTCTGTTCTCTCTCATAGTGTCCTGCAGTGTCTGTTTCTTACAGTCTCAGTTTAGTAATGGAAGTGTCCACTGCAATGTATTGATGAAGACTTGCGTCTTCATGGAAAATTGCAATCACCCTAGCTGAAGCTTTTTGTATGTGGGAATCTAGGTAGGGAGCATGGTACTTCTTTTCTGTTTTCCTGTTTTGTTGGTTCTTAAATTGTGGTCCTGTGGGTCAGCAGAATCAGTAAGAAAGTTGTTAGGAATGTGAATTCTTGGGTTCCACCCAGACTTAGTGCATCAGAAAATCTGGGGTTGGGGCCAGCAATGTTTTAACAAGTGCTCCAGGTGTCTGATAGACACTAAAGTTTGAAAACAACTGGCCTATCTGACAATTCCTTCCTTCCTCATCATTCCCAGTAACTTTAGTTTCTGTAGTTGAGGCAAAGGTATGCGCATGTGTGTGGGGGTGGGGGTGGGGGAGGGAGGGCCAGGGTAGAAAAGGGATCAGAAAGGCTTTTTCTCTGGCATTGTTTTGCTGGATTCTTGCTTTAGAGCCTAGGACTTATTTAAAGATGTGTCCTCTGGTGGCTGCTGCTTTTCACAGGCCTTGGGGAGAATATACAACATTAGCCTCTTTCTGTCCTGCCCCTCCTCCTCTTCACACCTTCTCTATGTGACACAGAATCTCTCTTTTGGATTATCAGAATGGCACTGGGAATGCTTTACTTGATGGGTATTATGGGGTACAATGTTACAAAATAAATAAATAAATGTTAAATGGATAAATCTGTTCCATTATGAGCAAGATCATCTTTTTTCCCACTTACTCCCAGCTGTTTTCCAAGTGTAAAGAATCTATGGATTGATCTGAGGTGTCCTTGATTGACAAAAGAAGGATTTAGGATTTTGAGGTCTCTAACTCCAAAGTGTAAGATCCTGGAACTAGAGAACAGTCACCGACTAGATTAGAAGTGCCAGATTGAACTCCCTTGTATACCATTTTACATTACGTTGGGCCTACTTCTTACTACATTCACTGCTATAGTGACCAGGTCTAGACAGACTCTGACCAGATTCATGTAGGTGTGACCTGACAATGTCTCAGCCTGGGCCAATTACTTCTTGTTTCCTGTCTTGTGATTCTCTGACTGCCTATGAACAGCTAGGCTATCCAGTAGGATTACACCAAAGAATAGGGTGCAAAGGAGTTAGTGCTCAGGGGGCCATTCTTGGCTAAAAGGGAACAGACTTGAGAGATGAATGCTTTCTTCTTTTAATGCCAGATAGGCAGTTCTGTAAAGTATGTTCATAAAGATTCTCAGAACCTCCGATAGAACTGAGTGATTATTGCCCTAGAGGTTTCCAACGAGGTAACACATTTTTGTGTTCACTTTCCCTCCTTCCCCACTCATTCTTCTGTCCCTTGCTTCTGTTCCCTGAGATCACTTTCCAAATAGACTCCCTACCTGTAAATCTTTTCTCAGGCTTTCTGGAAAAGATAGTTATCAATAATAATCTTTCTCTTTTTATATCTTTTGAAGATTAGTACAAACTAAAAGATTAGCACAAACTCAAATGAAATTGGGGATGCATGCAAAAGGGAAAGTCTGAGTTTTGTTGATTTCAACTGAGTAATTTGACACCAAGAATTGAATTACCCACAAGTGATTCATGAATATGGTTAATAAGAGCTGAAATACCATAAAGCTGCCCTCCTCCCTGGATACAGGAGCCCAGATTGAATAACTTCTCTGAGAAATAAATATTGAAGATTTCACTGACTATTTTATCAGAGGGACACACTTGTTTTTGTCTCAGGAATATATCAGAAAGCTTAGCACTTATCTGGGTTCACAGATAGCTATACACCAAAGAGATGATTTACAGTTTTCTTTGACTTAAAAGCAAGATATTCTTATTTTTACCATAATTTGGGGTTTTCTTAGGTAACGGTGATGCTATCATCACCTTTACCTGGCTTTGTGCTACACAGATTCTATATGAAAGTATTGGCTTTCCTACCCTCAGTAACTCCTGAAGCTATAGGATAAACCAGTATAATAGTTCCTAAAAACTGGCTATAGACTGACCATATCAAAATCACTGAGCTATGAGCAACTATACACTAACAAATTAGAAAACCTAAAAGAAATTGATGAATTTCTGGACACATATGACTGACCAAAATCAAACCATCAGGCTATAAAAAGCCTGAATAGACCAACAGCAAATAATAAGACTGAATCAGTAATAAAAAGTCTCCCAATAAAGAAAAGTCCAGGACTGATGGTTTCACTGCTGAATTTTACTAAACATTTAAAGGAGAACTGATGTCAATTCTTCTCAAATTATTTCAAAAAATTTAAAGGGAGGGAACACTTCCAAACTTCAGTGAGGCCAGCATTATCCTGAGACCAAAACAAGACAAGGACACATCGAGAGAGAGAGAGAGAGAGAGAGAGAGAGATCAAGAACTGTAGAGCAATATCCTTAATGAACATGGATGTAAAAATTCTAACAAAATGGATCCAATATAACACCAAAAATAGCATTCACCATGATTAAGGTATATTTATCTTAGGCATGCATATATATATATATATTTTTTTTTTTTTTGGTGCGGTACTGGGGATTGAACCCAGGGGCGTTCTACCTCGGAGCTAGACCCCCAGCTCTATTTTTTATCCTTTTTTTTGCGGTACCGGGGATTGAACGCAGGGGCGTTCTACCACTGCGCTACGCCCCCGGCCCTATTTTTATACTTTATTTTGAGACCGGGTCTCACGAAGTTGCGGAGGGCCTCACTAAGTAGAGAGAGAGAGAGAGAGAGAGACAGACAGACAGACAGAGAGAGAGAGACAGAGAGAACGTGCGCGCGCGTGCACGAGCTAAGGCTGGCCGCCAACCCGGATCCTCCGGTCTCTGCCTCCAAAGTACTGGGATTACAAGCGTGCGCCACCACACCCGGCTTTATCCTTTATTTTGAAACCGGGTCTCATGAAGTTGCGGAGGGCCTCACTAAGAAGCTGAGGCTGGCCGCGAACCCGATCCTCCGGTCTCCGCCTCCCAAGTACTGGGATTACAAGTGTGCGCCACCACGCCTGGCTTATTTTAGGAATATAAGGGTGGTTCAACATATACAGATCAATAAATGTAATATATCACATCAACAGAATGAAGGATAAAAATCATATATTCATCTCACTAGATATAGAAAAAGCATTTAATAAAATTCTGCACCCTAATGATAAGAACCCTGAAAAAATTGGGTATGAAAGGATTATACCTCAACATAATAAAGTCTATATATGACAAACTTGCAACTAACATAATACAGAACAGGGAAAAGATGAAAGCATTTTTATTTAAGATCTGGAATAAGACAATGATATCTACTCTCACTGCTCTTATTCAATGTAGTACTGGAAATTTTAGCCAAAGCAATTAGGTAATAGAAAGAAATAAAGCACATAAAATTGGAAAGGAGGAAATCAAATTATTCGTTTGAAAATAATATGATTCTATATACAGAAAAACTGACAGATTCTACCAAAAAGACTATTAGAACTATTAAAGAAAACAAGAAATTAAAGATGGCGTCCAAGGGAGACACCACGCTATGATCTCTCTGGGACGCACACCTCATTCGCTGTGAAAGCAACCTCTCCACAGATGAAAAGCAACACAAACTTGAAATAAACAACGAAAAGTTTGAAACGCGACGAAATCAGAGCCAGAAGACAAAACAGAGGAAAGTAAAAAGCGCCAAACGCCTTACCTAAG
>PVJS01021533.1:0-31403 GCA_004027185.1 Glis glis
AGAAAGAGAGAGCTGAGGCTGGCCGCGAACCCGGATCCTCCGGTCTCCGCCTCCCAAAGTACTGGGATTACAAGCGTGCGCCACCACGCCCAGCTTAAATTTTTTACTTTGAAACAAGGTATCTCTAGGTTGCTGAGTCTCACTAAATTTCTGAGACTGGTCTGGAACCTGTGATCCTCGTATCTCAACCTGCCAAGTACTGGAATTACAGTCATGTGCCACCACACCCAGCTAAAATCCTGCTTTTTCAAATGTTTTGCCTGACTGTTCTCTCATTGCCATTTCCACTGCATTGATTCAAGTATCTGCCCACTACTCCCTTCCCTCATTTCTTTCCATGCTCCTTGTTCTAAACACTATTTCCTTCCGTAAGCTTATGCTGCAGATTTTAAAATGAATCTGGAACTATAAATAGGGTACTTAAGGCCTGTCATGTGCAACCCCAAAATATCTTTCAGATGACTTCCTCTCTGCACCCATCAGTGACTCTCATCTCTAGGCTCCCTACAGCTTCCTGATGTCATATCACGGCTCTTGTCACTCTGTTGATGAGGACTCCTACCTGTCCTTCAACTCTGTTCCCATATTGCCTCTTCCAGGAAGTCCTCTCTCTGTAACAGATTCTTTATCCTTCTATGTTGGAACCTAATACATCTGGATTTGCATTAACAATGACTTATGAGTGGTTCTGCTCCCTAACTACCAAAACTTTGTTATAGATATATCTGCCACAGAGCCTGGTTCAGAGCTTTGTACCTAGGACACACGCGTTCATATGAAGTAGTTGTGGCTCTTCTTGGGGATATAGTTGATACTTCCCAGAATCACTTGAGCAAAGTATGGGCACATGACTGAGTCCCAAAGAGAATAATATAGAAGGGATTTGCGAATGTCACTTTCCAGGTTGGGACCATGAGATCCCCCCACCATGTGTGAGTTTATATTCAAGGCTGGCATTGATGAGTGCTGGTGTTGATGGAACTGCAAGATGGAAGGAACATGAGTCCTTGCATCAGTGACTGGAAAACTGTCCAAGTCACACTGTATTGAACTGTGGCCCGCATAAGTCGTAAACTCCTAAGATGCTAGGGCCTTATCTATTACATCAGCTAATGTATCCCTACTCACACAGCAAGTCTGCTGATTGGTCAGCCAATTATTACAAAGTAGAATAACAAATGCCATCAATGCATGTGTGCCTGTACATGTGTACGTATGTACTTATTTAGTTCTAGGAAGTTGATTTGATGTGTGTGACCATCAAACATAATTTCCCATTGCTTTTCATGTATTAACAAACCTAAAAATAATTTAAATTTTAATATACTTTACAGTGGATTAAGACTCAAAGTCACTAGGGAAAAAATCCTATTTTTAAAATTTTTGTAGTTTTTTACATTTGTTTTGACCATCTTTGATTCAACAGAAATAATTTTTAGGAACTTAGTTTTTTCAAGACTTTCCAAAGGACTAAGCTCAATTTGCAAACCAAAAATGCTTTTTTTTCTTTTTGTATTCATGTTTCATCAGTACAAATTTTTAATTACATCTAATGAAACCACATAAATAAAAAAATAAATAAATAAAAATAAATAAATAAAACTGCCATAAACAAGATTAGGAACAAAAGTAATTGAGGCCAATATATTTACTGTATTAAATTGATTATATTCAATGTAAGCTTTGTTCATATTCATGCATTTCTCTTCTCCCATTTTCATGCTGAGTCCCAGACAAATATGATCCTACAACCCTATTGCATTTGAGTTAATAAATACTTTTCTAGGAAATGTAGCTGGTCCAACACTGTTTCGTTGAATTGTGAAAGGTAGCTTATCCGAAGATATCAGCAGGCTTTACTTTCGTTTTGATGGCTGTGAGTTTCTGGTCCAGACAGAATACCCTTCAACATTATTGCAGTTTAAAAGAACATGAATTTATTTTCTTAACTTTTTTGTGGTGGCTTGGCTTATAAAAATCCAGTGAGCTGTACATTTCAGTCATCCTTATTTTAAAGATAAATTTCCAGGCTTAACCTTTCTTCTTCATTGTTTCCAACAGCCTGAAGGAATTGCTCTCTTTAGCTAAATGGATGAGGCTGGCCTCAAACCTGAGATCCTCCTGTCTCAGACTCCCAAGGACTGGGATTACAGGCATGCTCCACTGCACCCAGCACAAACTTCTTATTTTGAAAACTAAGCTCATCTCATTTCTCTGGCACCAGTTCCTTTCCTGACTTCTCTGTTGTATTAGTTTTTTGTTGTCATAACAAAATACCGGAGGCAACTAACTTTATAATGAAAAGAGGTTTACTCAGCTCACAGTTTTGAAGGCTGAGGGCATGGCACCTGCATTGGCTCAGTTTTGGTGAGGGCTCTCATCTGTGGCACATGATGTGGATGGCAGTGATGGACAGCAGTGGGGGGGTGCAGGAGCAGGTGACCACATCTTGGTATTGGAAGCCAGAGAGCTTGTTGGGAGCAGGTTTAGGTTTTCATAACAAGTGTCTCTTGGGAACTAGCAAGTGTCACACAAGAACTATCTTAATCCCTTCCAATGATGGACTCCCCAAGTATCTAGGGACCTTACACTACACCCCATCAGCTCCCACACTGCCACACTGAGGATCGAGCCTCCAACACATGGGCCTTTGGGAGATGAACCACCTCCAGACCATAGCACCTATTTCTTCAGAGTTATGTATCTTTTCTGGCCATTTTCAATGGGACACCAATATACTTTGCTTTGCAATAGAAATTTTCTTTTTTATATTTATCTTTTCTTTTTTCATTCACAAAATAATCTCAGTTGAAAATCCGACTCCATCACAAGTTGTCCTGTGCCAGGTGAATGCCCCTTGTCCAGTACCCTCTGCACCTGGGCTGCAACTGGGGCTGTTACCCTTCAGTGTCTGTTCCAGCAGGCACTGTGCTTGGTTCCAAATGGACTCTCCACCCTCTACTACCTGCCCTCTCCTCCCTTAGAAACAAGGAGAGCTCAGTGAGTAACTGGAACAGTAGACTCTGCCTCTTGAACTGGTTGAGACTGAAATCTGTCAGCAGTAGCTCTTCTCCAAGTATATGGAAACAGGAGAAGTCAAAGGCTTTCCCCAAATTATCACTATCTACTCCCTCAGTCTACACTATTAGGAGGCGAGGCTCCCCATTCTACCCATTTTCTTGGCTCCCTAGAATTTCTCTGTCTACCCTCTCATAGAACAGATGAAATTATACATTTGTGCATAAAAATTATGTTTCCCTAGAGTTAATATTTTTATAATAGAACTTTTACCAATTTGGCAAAAACATTGATGAACTGAAAAGTTTTGGGCTCATATTTTGTACACAACTACAGTCACACCTATTCCTTGCAACCCTGTCCCCTAGAATGATATCTCTCTTTTTTTGTTTGTAGTTCTGGGGATTAAACCCTGGGCTGTTCTACCTCTGAGCTATACTCTCAGCCCTATTTTATGTTTTATTTTGAAACAGGGTCTCACTAAGTTGTGGAGGGCTTTGCTAAGTTGCTGAGGCTGCCCATGAACTTGAGATCCTCCTGTCTTAGCCTCCCACGTACTGGGATTAAAGGTGTGCACCACCACACCTGGCTGAATGATGTCATACTTCTGCTTTACCCTGGTCTTATGGATGGATGGATTTGCTGGAATGTCATTGATATAGACTTTCATTGACATAGACCTGTCATCTTTTCTCCAACACTGACTCCATCTCCATGCTGCTGCTGGGACCTCACAGTTTCTCCTTTTGGACACCATTACTTGCTAGAGATTTGCTACATCTGTTTGTAATCAGTCTCTGGATCTTTGCGGTAGTCCTGTATCTGTTTGGTTAGACTTTTAAATACCTAGCCACGTGTCTCAAACCTTCCCATCACTGAAGGACGGGCAGGCACTTTGCTTTAACAGTTTGTTCTTACATACATCTTTCACTATCAATCCATCCAGAAGGTTCTTGCCTTGTTTTATACCTCTGACATTCATGTGGTAACACTTCGTACTCTGAGTGAGTCTTTTTATATTCTACCTTTTTCTGAAAATGGTAAAGAAGTTCCACTAGTTAACCTTCCCTAATACCATTCAAGCAACTAGTGAGCAGGAGTTATGCCAGTTACTTCTTTGCAGATCCCAAAGCACTAGCAGAGTGGTTGGAGAGTGATTGGAGATGAAAAAAGTCCTGGATTGCTAACAGGCAATAAGTAGCCTTCCCCTCTTAAAACAAATTCAGACATAGGCTAATCTCAAAGAAGTTAACATAGATTGACAGTCATTATCTTAAAAAATTAAAGAGAAGTGGGATATAGAATTATTAAAAATGATCATTACTCTTTCTGCAAAATGAAGTGGAATTAAATGAGACAAAAACTCCTTGAGAGAGGCAACCCCATCTTAGTTATCCACATATCCCTTTGTCTAGCAAGTGCCAGGGAAAATTAGATGCTCGAACACTAATGGATGCAATACTTTCCCTATTCAAAGAAATTGAACCCACAGGCTTTAAAAGCATTAAAGAATTCAGTATAGTCAAGATTTTCTTAATGAAAAATTATTTTGAAATTGTATCATTTACTAATAATTCATATTTAAAATAAGAATTCCAACAAGTACACATTCTGGTTCCTCCTTGTTAATGGTCGCATCCTGGAATTTTTTAAACCACAGAATTCCTTTTTTTTCTTCTTGATCCAATTTGAAGTGTTTCAGTAACAACTTCTGGTAAAATACATTCCACAGTATGTATGTGTATATATACATTTATGTATATATTTATATCTATCTATATGTGCATATATTCATATGCCTTTATATGTATATACAATATGTTCATACAATACATCTTAAGCTTCAAACTTGCTTTTCTAAATTTCTATGTATACCTAGTAATTTTTGATCTTCTAATAAATAATTAACTTTATTAACAAATGTATAATTGTGATTAAAAGGTTAATAACATTGAGTAAGCATTGATCATTTTTCTGTCCACCAAAGAGCAGAATCCCAAATGTTGATTAAAGTACTCTAAAACCTAGAGGATTTGGACCATAATTCCTGTGACATTTTCCCCTATGTAATTTATCGTGCGTAAATAGTACAAATGAACATCGATTGTAAAAATCTTGCTCAATTGTATGGTGATATCCTGCCTTCAAGAACATATGAAATCTAATCTTGCTAATTTGCATCTGACTGACACGAAAATATTGATTGAGAAGATAAGAACAATAAGAAAACCAATTATCACTGGCTACAGGACATCAAACTTGAATAGAGAAAAGACTGAAGTCAAATCGTACTATATTCAGTTTCAAGATTTAAATTTTTCATCTCTTCTTTGCGGAGAGAGGTAGTTTACAGAAAATGGGGCGACATTTCTGCTGAAGGGAGGAAGGTGTCAGCAATGGCAAATAAGTAAGAGAACTTGAAAGCAGCAACAAAGAGCAACACCAGTGGAGAAACTGAGGAAAGATTTTGCAGAGCACTGGAGGAAAACAGGACTTTCACTTCAAAGTAACAAATTATAAGATGTGAATGCAGAAGTCATGCCTACCTCCCAGAAAGAAAGGTAAAAGGAGCCAGACAAAATAAGTCGACACAACTGGAAGGTCAGAAAGAAATCATGAAGACACGTCTGTGTCTTTGGAAAAAAGTCAACCTAATAAATAATAAATAACAATGTTCCAAAGAAAAATAAATACTAGACAGAATGGGCTTGCTTGAAAGCAAGTAAACAACAGTAACAACAGCCACACCTGTGAAGGTCTAAAGTAGATGTATTTTGGAGTAATTTAAAAACCATCAAACTATTAGAAACCATGAATACTTTACATAAGAAGATAAAAGTCAAAAAGCTTGAAAGAACAGATGTCATTATCTTCAAAAGGCAAAAATACTTATATCACACTCTGACCATAGTTTCTCTATATCTGATGTTATTCCTGATAAAAAATATGGGAATGCAGGTGGGAATATTCAAATATTCAGATATAAAGGATAATTTTTTTAGAAAATTAGTATCAAGTTTATCAAGAAAAATATATTATGCTAAGAAGTCTAACTGTTCTATGATATAATGTTTACAAATGAATGGAATATAAAATATGATGTATATGATGCTAAATAATGAATTATATTAATGAATAGTTTATAAACTGCTATTTAGTTTTTCAGAAATAACTATTTCTCTAGTTTTTACATGAAATAAAACCATTAAGCTCATTAGGGACTGACACATGTTAAAGAAAAAAAAAGAATAGGGATTAACGGATGGTTGTAATGTCTTAATAAATTTATGACTTATCTTCCTAACTGCACAAATGTGACAGTGAATTTACAACAGTACAAAACAACCCCACACAATAAAAACAAGAAATTTAACTAAATAAAATTTTGGTGGGCTAGGAGAGTAGTTCAGTGGTACAGTACTTACCTAGCATGCAAGAGACCCTGGGTCTGATCTCCAGTACCACCAAAAAAAAAAAAAAAAAACCCTAACTAAATAAAACATTTCTCAGCCACTTTACAAACTAACCTAGGCATAATCTAGTCAATTCTCTTCTGAAGGGCTATGTAGAATAATTTCCTCACCTAACCCACTCCCATTCCCACTTTCTCGTCCCTAGCCTTGGTACCCTGCCACCATGCATACCCAGAAAGACCCAGCACAAGTTCAATCTCATGATGCGTTTCTTTCATCCTACACTTGTGCTTCTCATATTTGCTGGAGATTTTTCCTAACAATTCCATACCTTTATAATTCTCCACAAGAACCTTCCCCCACCATGCAGCACTTACTCCCAGTAGCTTTCCTGACTTCTTACTTAGGAAATAATGAGGTAATCACAAATGAACCATGTACAGCTCTGCCCATCATTCCCTTCTATCTCCCAGCAAGAGCACCTCAACAACTTTATCTCTCATCTCTTTCTCTCTCTCTCTCTCTCTCTCTTTCTCTCTCTCGTGTGTGTGTGTGTGTGTGTGTGTGTGTGGTTTTTTTTCTTTAAGCTAAAATCATGGTCCAACCTCATTAGAAAGGTAACTTTCCTGTGACTCAGACTCTGAACCTTCTTCTAATTAGCAATTTTCCTTGTCCTATTTCAACCAGTATTCCAGACTTACCACTCAACTGCAATTCTCCCCCAAAGAGGGAGATCTCAATATTTTGTCTTTGAAATGACTTTCAGTTTTTAGCACAATGGACCTTTGATTACTCTATGTGAAAACAATAACTCTATTCTTTAATTTTATTTTCTTGGTACTTATTACTTCCTAATATCGCATTACATACTTATTTGATAATTTATTTAACACCTACCTCTCCTACCTAGAATATGTTTCTTGGTAGTAGATTTTTAAAAAAATGTCTATATTCCTATCACGAAGAATAATGAGCAAGTATAGTAGCTAATAAATGATTTCTAAATGAATATATAAGCCTATCTAATACTCAGTATTTTAATGTAAAAAATCAGTATGGCAATTGCTGGCTGTTCACCTAAAACTCATTCTCTCTCTTCCTAATTGCATGACTTCTCAACTAGAAACTACATTTCCCAACCTCTCTCAAAAATAATTATGATTATGTGACTAAACTTAGCTAAGTAGAAAAGAAAGAGCCAAATTGCAAAGACAGGGGCCTGTCTTTAAGTTGAAGACAGCCTGAAGATTTCTATTAGAAATTTCTATCAGAAATTTTTAGGTGGTCTTCAACTTACAGAGACTGTTTTCTCTGAAATTTGGCTCCTTTCTCCCTCCTGTGTGAACTCAGCAATGCCTGCTCCCCAAAAGCCAACATATTAGGATTAGTACAGCAACAAGGTGGGAGAACCTAGGTTTCTAAATGGCTTCTAGGAGCAGAATGGCCCTATTAGCATGGACAGCCTAGCTTGTAATGTGAAAGAAATGAACTTCTATTCTATTTAAGGGATTTCATTGTGGAATCTTTTCTTGTTGCTACAAAGCCTCTCACACATTTGGCTTCCACAATTCTCCATGCTATTTCCTTGACATTTTTTAACTATCTCATTTGGAACCCTTTTTCCTCCTCTTTTGGCTCCTTAAATGTTGATTTTTCTCAAGAGTTCTTTTCTGGCCAAGCACTGTTCTTAATTTAGCCTAGTGATTCTTGAATTTCTTAGTCAACAACATATTTGGAATCTACCTAGCCTCAAAATATTGTATATAAACATCAGTCGTTTATAGACAACCCTGAAACCTATTTTTGAAACTTCTAAGTAACTATGATGAACAGATTAAGAAATATCTTGAGAAATATCACCTAGTAAACTACCATTCATATCCCCGACTATTTTTTCTCTTTGGATAAAGATAAAAGCTGACCCTTTGGCAGTCTCATTTGACCCTTTCAATAGGGCCTTCATCTCCTGAGGGTCTGGGATGGAGCCAGTGCTTAGCTCCATATTTTCTTCCCAGCCCTTTGCCACCCCTGGCACTCTGAGTCTGAGTCCCATCCAACTTGAACTTTGTGCAGGTTCTCAAACTTACCACACTCTCCACTTCACAATATTTTACATACTCTTTCTTCTGTCTGCTACATTCCGCACGCTCACCTGGCCTCCTTTCACCCCTGGAACATGGGTCCACCTGAGCCTCAAGCGCCCAGGTAATATGCTACCATCTATTACCACACTGTGTCACTGGACCTTCACTGCTACTTAACTCTCAGCCCCTACTGCACACAGAATCAGAGATTATCTGCCTTTTTCACTTTTACATCCCTAGTACCTGCCATGATGCATGACATATAGTAGGCTCTTAGTACACAGTTTCTTCAGTTATAAATTTACTAAACCATCATTAGCTTATGGAAAACTCAGTATTTAGGATGTTGGGTTTTTTACATTTTTATTTTATTTTTGACTTTTATTAGTGCATTGTAATTACATATCATAGTGAGATTCAAAGTGATACAAACATACATGCACACAACACTTGGTGTGCTTCCCTCCCCATCTCACCTCGCTCCCACCTCCTCCTCACTTCCCCATCCAGTACATGTTAGTGAGATTGGTAGCAATACCTTCATGCATTGCTATAGCATTATTTGAACTGTTCCTTTCTTCAATCCTCTTGTCCCTCCTCCCCATCTCCCTCCCCATCCCCTTCCACTGTCCCTTATGTTTCCTATATTCTTTCTCATTTCTGCATATGAGAGACATACACCCCTTGACTTTCTGAGACTAGCTGATCTCTCTTAGCATAATGTTCTCTAGTTCCATCCATTTTCCTGCAAATGACATAATTTTGTTCTTTTTATGACTAAGTAAAATTCCATTGTGTGTATAGACCACATTTTTGTTATCTATTTATCAACTGTGGCACAGGAATAACTTGCATTTCCTCTAAATTCCCATTGTATCTTATAACCCTCTCAACATCAGATGTGAGAATAAGCTTTCAGTGGGTAGGCCATGTATTGTGTTCATAGTTTCACCCCATGGTATATAGTGAAGTTCCTTACACATCTTGAATTATGTCCACTATACATTAAATGACAAAAGCAAGATGTAAAACACTTTATAAAAATCTATGTTTTTATTTTCTTTATCATCAAAAAAGACACTCTGGAGAGGTGCTTGTGGTCAGGGGAGTAGATGAGATAAGATAAAAGAATGGGAGAGAGCTGGGGATGGTGGCAGTGGTACACACCAATAATCCAGTACTTGGAGGCTAACACAGGAGGATTGCAGGTTGAGGCCAGCCTCAGCAACTTAGCAACGATGCCCTCAGTAACTTAGTGAGACCCTGTTTCAAAATAAAAAATAGAATAGGGCTGGGGGGGTAGTTAAGAGGTGGAATGTCCCTGAGTTCAATCTCCAGTGCCCCCCAATAAAATGGGAGAGAAATTTTTACTCTGCAGTTTTCTATTCTTATGCTTTAACATTATGAATATGTTATATATTTTTAAATCCTTAAATTTTTAAAAAACCCTTTGTATAAGAAAAACATAACAAAAGCTTTAAAAGCACTGAATATTTAGGGAATATTCAAGGGTCAATGTGGGAGAAATTATCTGAAACATATATAACAGACAAAGTATTTATATACAGAATATATAACAAATGCCAAAAAGCCAGTTAGAAAAAGATAAACAATCTAAAAAAATTGGCAAAGGTACAAGGAAGCAATTAATTGAAGAGGATACTTGAATGTTTAATAAATAAAGATGTATTCACATTAAAAATGAATAAGGTATTATATTCTCCATGTCACTAAAGTCTCCTTTGCTCACTTAACTTTAGAAATTCAAACAAAATCTTTTAGGGTTCATTAGCAATATGCAAATTTAAAAGAGCATTTTATCTGACAGATAGAAGTGAGAACAGTGGGTGGTATTAAGGCTTGGGAAGGATGCAGGCAATAGCTACTCTAGTAACTGCTGATGAGACAGAAATGTGTACAGCACCTTTGGAGAGTCATTTCACTATTTTGGAGAAGAGCAAACTTGAGACCACACATATGTCATAATACAGAAATCCTATTTAGACCCTAAGAAAAATTCCATTTAGACGCTTCCATTTAGACCCTAAGAAAAATTCAATATATGTCCACAAGGAAACATATTCTTTGTAATATGTATGAAATAGCAAACTCCTGGAAACAACTAAAGTTACCTCTGGGCACCCAGCATGGCAGAGGTTCTTGATGTTCACCCTCACACTCATATTCTCTGGCACATGGAAGATGTTTTATTGCCACTCTCTGTCTGATGGTGTTCTCTAGCCAAGAGCAAGCTAGGCCTGCCTTCAGGTAGGCTGGGATCCTAGAGCTAATGGTCACAGGAGTAACCCTCAACCAGCGACAGATGGTTTTGGCTACACAGCTCAGCTTCCTTTTCCTCCAGTGATACAACTGTGAAGTCGTTCACTACAACATCAGTCATGTGTGGATGTGATCAGAGAAATTATTAGAAACAGAAATGGGTAGAAATGGGAACAGTCTTTCAGGAAGCTTAAATGTGTGGGGATAAAGAGATAGAAGACAAAGTGCATGTCCTGCTTCTATTTTGTAGAACCAGGTAGATGATGGGCTGAGATGGAAAGGTTTCTCGCAGCAAGGTGATGTTATGGAGTTGGACATGTTGAGTATGAAGTGCCTGTGGCTAAGTGGATATATTGATTTAAAGTTGGGGAGCCATAAACAGGCTAGAGGTTGGCTCATAGTGATATCTGAAGTCATGATGGATGATATGAACAAAAGAGAAATGACAGTAAGAAAAGAAAAGGCAGCCCGAGAAAGATCACTGAATATTTAAGAAGTGAGCAGGAGATGCTCCTACACTAACCTGGTAGAGTGAAGCCCAGTGGTATGAAAGGAAAATAAAATATTTATATTTTTAAATGTTCTGCTCAGGAACATATTGACAATGGTTTTTTGGAAACCTGTCTCTGTTTTCAAATTCTAAGACTATTTTCAAGTTGCACGGCTGCTTTTTAATCTTCATCCTCATCTCTCTTCCTTGTAAAACGTTTTGATTTTCTGAATCTCATTTCTCACCCAATTATATGCTCTGTTGATACTATAAATTTCAATCCTGGACCATCAAAACAGATGCTTTAAAAAGATTACAAATTACCTACAAAGCTACAAAACAAGATCATCTGAAACACAAAAGACCCCTCCACCCATTTTGCTTTGTTTTGTTTTGACTATTATAGAAACCCATTCATGTATGATTTATATTATTGTTTATCAAGAAAAAACATGTTTTATGACACTTATCTTTTTTTACTCTTCTACTCATCTTAAATGGCATAGTTCTCAAATAACTATGCCTAAAAGGTCCTCTGGAAGACTTGTTCTTGCTTTGCTGAGATTCTCTGAATTATATTCACTTATACTTACTAAAGTACATGGATAATGTAGCAGAACATGGATCCACCTGTTAGACACAGAAACTAGTGCACTGAACATTCATCTTTAGAAATTTGGTTTAGATATAAAAAATGGCAATATTGCATTCATGTAGAATACAAGAGGCAAGTCTATTCCACACTCCAATTGTCATTTATTCATTATGTAATTGGTAGCATCCTGTTTTGGTTTGGTTTTTGTTGCTTTTCCCCCACCTTTAGAATGTGCACACCTAGTATGGTGAAGCAGAGGACAAAATACTTTCCACACACTACCCCAGTCAATGCTTATAAGAGCACTGTGAGACAGCCATTACAGCCAATATTTTCCATGGGTATAAATGAAGGCTTTTAAGAAATGAAAGGCTGCTTTGCCTAAGATGACACAGTTCACAAGTGAGCCAGAATTTGAACCCATGTTTTCTGATTCCAAGGAACCATGGTTTAGGGAACTGTGGTCTAGGCAGCATTGCAAGGATTTGGCTCAAGCCCCTTGCCTTTTCTTCCACTGTATTGCAATAGATGAATTTTCAAAGGGATAATGTAAAAAAAAAAGTGATACTCAAGAACATGATAAAAGACCAGAGATAAGATATGAACACAAAACAAGGTGCAGTGCACCAGCTGGCCGCTGAAGTGAGAAGCAAACAATCCCTCATCTCTTCAAGGTACCTGGGCTGCCATGATTGTCCCACAGGGAGTAAGAACCAGTGCCAGCTTTACGGATTGAAACCTGAGGGTAAGATAGAGGGAAGCCGAAGAACTGACTATCACCCCCGCCTACCAGGGCCATGACTTGATTCACAGAGTTGTTTTCTTCAGGAGGCCAGAGAAAGAAGCCATAATCATACACACAGAATCTCATTCAAACTGCTTTTAGACTTCTTGACTAGATCTATGATATCCTTATTATTAGCAACTCTGGTCCGGGGACAGAGAGGGTGCAAAGACAACTCTAAAACCATAGGACTAAGTATAGGAGCTAGAAATAAGAGAGGAGGCATTCAAAAAGTCCCCTAACTCAAGTTGAGCAAGAAAATCCAAATCCCAAGACATGAGAGAATAATATAAAAAGATTACCAACAAAATAAAAAAAATAGTAAGTGAGGTCACTCCAGATGACGTGAAAATCATAGACAATTTCATAATAACTTCAAATAAGCATGTTAGGAAACTTAAAGACACAACATGAGAAATAACATCTATACGTTGTGCAAGAAATTAAGTAGAAATGAAACAGTAAAAGTGGCCCTAAGAAAAGGATCAGAAAAGAAAAATATAGTAAAAAATATTCTGGAATGGACATAGTCAAAAAAGGAATTAGTAAGCCAGAAGATATCTCTGATTAATTCATCCAAAGCACAGTACAAACAGATTTATGAAAGAGAATTTAGAAAATATATGTGATATGTTGTGAAACTTAAACATGTATCTATTAAAGAGTTCCAGAAAGAGAGATTAGAGCTAATGTTAAAAGAAGGAAAAGTTGAAAAGAAAATTCCTTAGTTTCCTAAAATTTAACAAAGATACGAATTCTAAAATCAAAATATCTATAAAGACAAAGAACCTCTATATTTTCCTCCCCAGTAAGAATAATGAACACTGCCAATATCTAGAGAATTCTTTTGAGGACCCATGATTAGGGAAGATATAATAGAGTCCTATAGTTTCTGCCCTAGTTTCTGATTGAATAAATAAAATAAAATGATCAACACAATTGAAACAAGAATACGGTTTATATGATATTCATCCTTAAAAGAGAAGGCACTGGTTCATTGCAACAGGTGTTTACTGCTACAAGGGTACACAAAGAACCTGAAATTTAATGGTCATAAGAACTAAGAAGTGAATCGGAGGGTCATAACCTAACACAAGTACTCTATCACTTTACATGTGAACTTATAAGTCCAAGCATGTACACACACACACACACACACACACACACACACACACACCAATCTGGTTGTACAGGGTAGGGACAATTAATTACCAATATGAGACCAAAAACATATGAAAAGCAATGACTTCCCATTCCTGATATATTCCACAACATGTACTTGGTATTACTCTTCACATCATTAGGGAATCACTTTTATGCCTTGTTTTATTTAGAACTCTTGTCAAAAGACCCTTTCCCATAGTTTTATTTGATCATTTTAAAAATAATTATGGGGCTAATATGGAAGGATGTTGCTTCAAGATGTCAGAGGCATAAGCAGAAGATGTATGTTTATGTTTGGATAGGAATATATGCCTCTATGCCTTTTATATAAATGAGAGATCACTAGATCTCAATTGGTAACCTATAGCCACTGTTTCTTGTTAAGCAAATGTATACACAAACACCTCTGGAAAAATTAGCCTTTTGTAAGAAGATAGACACCTTCTTAAATCAATGGTATTAAAATAATCCCAAGCCGGGCGTGGTGGCGCACGCTTGTAATCCCAGTACTTTGGGAGGCGGAGACCGGAGGATCCGGGTTCGCGGCCAGCCTCAGCTCTCTCTCTCTCTCTCTCTCTCTCTCTCTACTTAGGCCCTCCGCAACTTCGTGAGACCCGGTTTCAAAATAAAGTATAAAAAATAGGGCCGGGGGTGTAGCGCGGAGGTAGAACGCCCCTGCATTCAATCCCTGGTACCGCAAAAAAATAAATAAATAAAATAAAATAATCCCATTGTTAATTTTTTTTAAAAGAAGTCTTCATTCTCAGTAACCAATTAATCAGTATGGCAGCAAACATACAATACAAGATAGTAGTTTAAGATTAAATGTTAAGATAGCTAAGCAGTAGTTCTATCTTTTGTTTGTTGCAGTATATGTACTTCTATTAGAGAGAACCCCATTCTTTTGCAGCTCCTCCCCATAGCACAGTGACTTCCTGAGTTGTGGTTAGACTTCATAACCAAGAAAAATAATGAAGTTCCCTTTAATTTCTGGTTTCTGAGTTGGTTTGGAGGGACTAGGTAAGGGCTAAACTTTTTGCTTTCTTTCTTTCTTTTTTGTTTCAATCTTGATTTTCAAAAGGCTGATCTCTTGGCAAAGCCTTTCATAAATCCTCAGCTGCACCTTAACTTTAGTTACTGAGACATATTTAAAGAAAGACTCAAATGATTTACATGTCCTTTCTTGACTATTCACATGAAAATCATAACAAAAGACTTCACAAAACAACACTTTGGGTGATTTTGATAAGAACATGATTTTTAAAAGCTCAAAGGGTTTGCATAAATGAAAACGTCAACATTTTCTCTCCTCAAAATAAAGGAAGGTTTTCACTTTTCAGCAGCACTAACAAACAGCTAGGAACTGTGACTGTGGGCAAGAAAGAATGAATGTAACAGGTGACGAGAACATAATGAACTTGTTCTCTCAGAAAAGGATTTGTCAGTCGTGTTTTGCAATTAGTGAAGGAAGCTTGAATCAAATCACAGAAATAGCTCTAAAATAAATATCTTTCTTATACATAGTTTTTGTGTGAAGTCAAAACTATTACTTAGTTCTGCCAACAGTTGATAGATTTCCATAAATCTTTGCAAAAGAGGAGCTAAGTAATACTTTAAAATTACCTTATAACTGAAAGTACATTGATTCTTCCTTAAATGTTTCCCTCCTTTCATTGTAGTTTTATAGCTTCACAATTACTCCAACATATTTTTGGCTTCTTAATTTACTTTAGCAAACAAAAGGTATAAATCTAAAACTGCAAGGAGGCTACTCTTTTCTCATTCCTAAACTGAGTCCACAAAATTTGTATTACACATCTGATCTTTAAAAAGTTGAAATGAATGCGAAACACACAGTAACAACACAGACCTCTGTGTTTTATCAAATCAGCAGTGTGGAAGACACATTTTTCACTTCACCTCATTTGGTAACATCTCCTGCAGTCACCTTGTTAATAAAACTGCTTTTCTAACAAAGTCAACAACAGCAATAATATTTTGGCACTTGTTAAAACTGCAATACTGAATTTGCAGTTTTATCCTAAGAAAACATTTCTCTTAACATTTCTAGGAATGTTCCCTATAGACACTTTTTTTTTAACAAGAAACACATTTAAAATAGGATTATAAGTCTGACTAAAATAGGAATTAAGCACAATTTACACTCTGAGGTATATTTTCCAGAAAACATGAGCCTACTAACTTCCGAAATATTTCACTAAAATCAAAACTACTCAGTATTATTTCAATATGATTATTTTAAATGTGTGCACAGTTTCTACAATGAAATGTGAGCAAACAAAACAAAAAGAAACAAAAGAAGTTTCCATGCTGCCGCTCAGAAGAAGTTTAAACAACCCTTTGCCAGGAACAACACACATAAACTACAAGAAGGGAACCGTTGGAATCAAAACACACTTACTTTTTAATATGTAAAGATGCACTTTTTTTCCTATTTTAGGTTAAAAATAAGAGGGCACACCAGTGAGTCTTACTGGCAGTCAGATAATGCACAGGCCCTGACCCTTCAACTGGCCAGAAATTCTCACACAAAGCTCTTTTCATACAGTCTGTGCTGTATATTCCTGAGATAAGGCGGCAAAACATGAAGCCGAGGACAAGTGACACAAAGTCAGACAAAATGAAATGTTTACATATATTCTGTCACACCGTTGTCCCTTTCTCATCTACTGCAAACATGATTTGCCTAAAACAATATTGATTCAGGTTGAAGAGAAGCATGATTTTAACAAAAGAATAATTTTAAGAAAGAAAAAAAAGAAGAAAAGAAAGAAGAAAGAAAGAAAGAAAGAAAGAAAGAAAGAAAGAAAGAAAGAAAGAAAGAAGAAAGAAAGACACAGAACAATACAAATACTGTATTTCTCTGTTGGGATCACCAAGTTTAATGTGAAATGAAGCAGAAACAAAGCCGGATCACCTAAGAACTTTCTACGTCCTGTGGTTGCTGTAATTTTCCTCCAAGCACAATCAATTTCTCAACTCGTTTTACAACACAGAAAGCATATTTTAAATAATAGCTTAAATCTGCACTCACCATGCGAAAGCAACAGTTGCGTAGAGTACAAGTGTGCTATTTTCTGCCCCTGTTCCATTTCAGTTTTGCCTATAGTTGTCCGACACCCAAAAGCCCAGAGCTGCCACCCAGAGGCCCCTCCACAAGTCGGCTTATTTGCCTGTCAATCTGAGCCGTGCCGGCTTCTGTATTAGGCAGCTGTGCACTTTGCTGAAGTTCTACTATAATTTCCATACGCTTCCCACCGCCTGAAGTAGGTGATTTGTTCTTTCGGCTCAATGAATACTCAAATCACTTTTCAGGTAACTCTGTAGGATCAAGTTTTAAGTTGTTCACCGTCAAGTTAAGGAGTTCTTGGTAAGCAGTGGGTGGAGAGAAGCTAGCTCACTACAAGGGAATTCAGGGTGTAATCAGAACACAGAAACTTCCTCTCTTTTTTCCTTCCTTGCTAGGCTGAGCTGCTGGAGCCTCTTTCACAGAACTGAGGAATGTACAGGGAGGACGCAGAGGGGCCCCGCCAGACAAGCCTTTCTCAATCAATTAGCTTGCAGCCATTACTTGTGACCTCAGGTCACACAGCATAAGTGTGTGGGGTGTGCCTTCAGGGGTCCCAAGGCTACTTATTAGAGCCTCGGTAGCCCAAACCAAGCAGACACCAGACTCTACAAAGAGTTTTTAATAGAAAATGTGCTAAAGATAAGAAATACACCCAAGGTAAATTCCAAGTACCTTTTTGTGGTAGCTATGCTATAAACAATGACTTTTTTCCCAGTTAAGAAATCCAAAACAGTATTTCCCGTGTTGCACCAAAGATGATTTAGAACAAAACAGCAAAGTGTTTATTTTACATTAAATATCAACCTGGGAATATAGAAATGACAAAATAACTAATATGAATCACATTAACACACACAAATATATGGGATTTGTAAGTGATATATTTATATCACTTGGGTTCTAAGGTCTTAAGTTTTTTAGAGAATTTTGATTTGTTATACCAAACTGCAAAGTTCAACTCCTATAAACAAAGTGCTCTATGCCTAAAGAAATCAAAATGACACCACTTTGGGGAATTATTTTTAAACTCTAGGAATAGGAAAAGCTGCTTTAAATTCTTTTAAGATTACATGCTATCTTAATATCATGAGTTTCTTTATTTTCCCAGCTACGTCAGTTAGGATTTCCTTTTGTGTTCTAGTTCAGAAAAGTACTCCTCTCTCTTAATATATTTCAAAAAATGAGAGTTCACTGGGCATGGTGGCACATGCCTGTAATCCCAATACTTGGGAGGCTGAGACAGGAGGATTGCAGGTTCAAGGACAGCCTCAGCAACATAGTGAGACTCTCAGTCACCTAGCAAGACCCTGCTTCAAAATAAAAAAATTAAAAAGTGATGGAGTTATAGCTCAGAGGTAGAATGTCCCCAGGTCCAATCACCTGTCCCACACAAACACACACACACAAAAATGTTTTTTAAATGAGTTAAAAAATAACAGAAAATAAGTGAAACACTAAATAAAAATGCAATCTTTCAAAACTACAGGTTTAAATTTTGTACACTTAGTTTGCATGTTCCTCAAAAATGCCTTAAAATTAGAGTCACCATCATTTCCAATAAACTAATGACAAAGAAATATCAGGTAATTTTATTTGCAATCAAATCCATGTTTTTGAATAGTACAACCCAATTCAGGAGCACATGCTTTTCTAGTGATTGGATTAGACAATTTCCCCACCCAAATGGCCATCACTCAGAGATGGACTTGTCACATCCATAGTCTCTCACACTATTTACTTGACTATGCCACAAGCTATCTAAGAGGTGATAAAATTCACCACACCATACAGAAGTGGCAAAATTCCATATGGATTCTGAACTTTGTTTTTCCATCTTATTAGTCTTTACTTGGAAAATTGAATTCTCTTCAAGTCAGGTATTTTGTTACATAAATAAAACAGATGATATAAAATTAAATATGGAAATGTACAAGCAAAAGAAAATAGTGACCATATTAATACCAATTGACGTAGAGAGCCAATTTAGAAAACTGCAGTAATAGAGAACACAGTAATAAATGTTAAAAATCAATGATAGGTAAGGGTTTGAGAAGAAATTAGGGGTTTCCACTTCTTCCAACATAAAATAGTGAGTCATTGATAGGTTTGGAAAAGCATATTGAAGCTGCCTCTCAATAATTTTAAAAAATAAAAATAATCATTATTTGCTCTCTTTTAGTGATTCAGTCAAGGCTGTTTTATATCTTGAAAATAGGCATCATTGGAAAACACTGTGGGCTCTTGAGCTAATAGAGATGTAGGAAATCAAGAATTTTAATTACTACTTAAAGAATATCAAATCTTCAGAAATTTCTTCAATTTGATGCCACTTGGTAATTCCATGTTCCATTTTCATCTGTTATGAAGAGTAAACTTCTTTGTTGTTTCTTCGTCTGCTTCCTTCATTTAAGACAGACAACAAACAAAGAGTCAACGAGACCAGTGGACCTTGTCCACTAGAAGTCTACAGTCATATGCCTCAATCTGGCCACTGTAACAGTGCTTCTGCATGCATGAAACAAAGAACTTTCCGATAAAAGCAGAAGAGGTCACTAATAACCGACATGAAACATAAAACATTTGCCAGCTCGTGAAAGGGCTTTGGTGATTTCCTCGTCTATAATGTACTTTGTATGGCCAGCTTACCACTTTTTTTATGGTCATGGATATTTCTGAATTACACATGGGTTACAAAAATAACCCTCTTTGTAAAAGTCTAATACATTACATGAAACTACCAGAATGCTATTGAAAAACAGTTTGCCAACCTGATACACCTGAGTTTCAATCTTCATTTTATGGGGAAATGTGTGCTATTCTAGACATTGTAATGATTTAATCAAACATTTCATATAATTTTCTTCTAATTTGACGAATATCTCAGATCATTTTACTACCAAAATACTACCATGTGTCTTTGGAGATGTCAAGTTAGAATAAATATGGAAATAAAACTGCATTTCAGTTAAAATTGATTCAACGTGATAGAAGACAATGTGTTATGCATATATGAGATTATAAAGATATAATTTCTAAGCATTAAATAATAAAATATTAGTCACATATATTGATATTTTTCCATATGAATTATACTATACACCTCTATACATTTGTCCCTAATCATCTGCAGTGCTTTGGAAGAGATCACTTTTGGATGGAGAAATAGATGAACTAAAATAAAAAAGCTTGAACAATATTACTCTAAAGCTTTCAGGAGCAGTGAATATAGATAGCTCAGTGGTAGAGCGCTTACCAAGAAAACAGGGGACCCTGTTCGATCCCCAGAACAGAGTAAAAAAGCCTTCACCTTCTAGTCTTCCATAACATGTAGTTAACAGTCATGACCATAAGTTGATCTCAGTCTTTTCTTGTTGTTGTTAAAATACCTACATAGAAATAATCCACCTATCAACCATCTTAAAAATGAACATTAATAGAAGCAATCTCTTTACCACTCTTTTAAAGCTCATGATATTGGACTAAGATAGATTGGACTAAGGTAGTCTACACTGTATATGGGATAGTCTCATTCATCTGAAAGGTAAGAAAGTATTTTAAAAATCTCTGACAAACGACATTCAGATTCATGGGCCTGTTCCACCAAACACCTGGATTGCCGTAGTGACATTGGGTGTATGAATAGAGGGTGCTGGTTCTTGAGAGACATAGAGTAGTAGCCTCTCATCATCACCTTCTCCTATTTTGGTGTCAGTACCTGAAAACAGGAATAGAGAGGGAGGAAAACAGGAAGGGAGAGGGAGGAAAACAGGAAGGGAGAGGGAGGAAAACAGGAAGGGAGAGGGAGGAAAAAGGATGGGAGAGGGAGGCGTGGCATGTGACATATTACATCCCTTTGAAATTAGTTAAAGCAACATATATGGTAGCAAAGATAAGAAGATGTTGGAGAGAGGCACATATTAGGATCTGTAGCTTCTCATACTTGCCAAACAAGGTTGGGAACACAGAGAGAGACCATGTTGCTTTAGGGAGCAAAGATAGACTACATAGGTGCATAGACTGCATACTCTGGCTGGGAGGTCTGCACACCAACATGTCACCTAGCAGGAAAAACGTGATGGGATTTAAGCAGCAAGAAGTGGATTGTAAGAAAACAAGTGGTATCTGGCTGTAAACATGGCATTGGATAGATAATAGGTTAAACCAGAGTTGTAAAACAAATACAAAATGGGAAACTATACAAAAATATTGGATAAAACCATTATCAAAAGGAGAGCAATAAGTAAATAATAAAATAGATGAAACCAGGCATTTGAAAAATTATTCATGAGGAAATTAACCGTATTATATATGAAAAGAAAGTAATGGCTTAAAACAAATGCAAGACTATAAAATGGAATAATATACTTTTTAAAATAAAGGAGAAGCCAGTCATGGTGGCACACACTTGTAATCCTAGTACTTAGGAGGCTGAGATAGGAGGATCACAGGTTGAAGGCCAGCCTCAGCAACTTAGCGAGGTCCTCCACAACCCTGGGTTTAATCCAGAAAGAAAGAAAGAAAGAAAGAAAGAGAGAGAGAGAGAGAGAGAGAGAGAGAGAGAGAGAGAGAGAAAGAAAGAAAGAAAAAGAAGAAAACAGTGGAAAAAAATGAGAAATAGTTCTGAGAAATTACAATAGCAAAATGAATGATAAACAGAAAATTAGGAGAAATGCTTGAAATCTTTGGTAACAATATAGATGAGCTCAATGGAAGAAACATTAAAATATTTGACTTAACATACTTAATCTATGATGTCACAAAGCACAAGGAAAATTGAGAGGCATATTATGAAAAAAAGGAAATTATAAAATGTAAAAAATTTTAACACAGCTAATGCAAATAAGCTCTTGCACACTAATTAAAAATGGATAAATAAGAAAAACAGATGATTCAAAGAAGAAATCAAAGAAATGAAAACTAAAGCAATATTGATATATGGTGTAAACTTTTCCTTTTATTTTACTATTTTAAAATTTATGTTCAAAGTAGTCTATGATAAAATGGGTACTGTCATGCATTGCTTGTGAGTGTATAAATTAGAACAACCTTTACAAAAAGTAAGTTGTTTATATGTCCTAACATTCTTGTATTTTTAAAGTTTTATTTATCAATTCATTGAGCAAATGTTTGTTGATCACTTACTATACATGACATCGTATTTAAGGCACTGCAGATAAAGTGTTTAAGGAAACAGAATTTCTGCCTTACTCATCTTAGAGTCTAAGAGGTAGAATCAGACAATAAGCAAACATAACACATTAAGTACTATTGAACATTAAGATGAAAAATAATGCAGAACAAGGGAATAAAAGATAGTTTGGAGGTGGTAGATATGATATTTTAGATAGGTGCTTGGGGAAGTGGCTCTCTGGTATGGTGATATTTGAGCATCAATCTGAGTTCATGATGGGAGTCCAATGTGATAATGTATGGGGGGAAAGCACTTTCAGAGAGAAAGGCACCTACCTGTAGACCTAATTAAGAGGATAGAAGCAATACAATAGAAGAGAGCAAAGGCTCTCTATCTCTGAGCAAGGGCTCAGAGATAGGCTATAATTCCCAGTAATGTTATATGAAGAATCCTTTTGTTTATACCTGCCTACAAAACTGGAAATAGAATATACCATTCTTATGTTATATTATCATTTAGCCACCTAGAATGATTATTTTAAAGAGTTAGGAGATATGAACTTTAGGAAGTAAAAAGAAGGAAAAGCCAAACTATAGATAATGTACAGGTCCAATTTTGTAAAATGAGTGGTTTTGATAGTTAAAAATAATTGAGTATCAAAATGCAGATAGCAACTCTCATCTCTGTATGGCAAAGTCATGGATGTTTGCTTTTTGATTTATTTTCTAAAATTTTAAAAATAATTTACATGTGTTTTTAATAAAAGAAAAACAGTAAACAAAAGGAGAGGCAGGTATGACTTTGATATATTAACAATTCCAGCATTTTTTTACTATAACAAATCTTAAAGCTTTCCATTTATTTGGGGTTATTTATTCTTCCATGTCTGGTCTGTGACTACTTGGAGTGATTTCTTTGAAATCAACAAAATTTCCCTTTTCTCTTCTATTTTATTGCTTCTATCCTCTTAATTAGGTGTATAGGAAAAGTTTTACAATGTACGTATAAAATCATGTTCATGTATGCAGATAGCCTTTGTTTCTGCTCCGAGAGCATATGGCAAGAGTTATCTCTTTCAGTCAGTGACAAATGCCCTCCCACAGCATCGACTACTGTGACCCTTAATTAGATTTTCCCAGACCACCTAATATAACTCATATTTGAGACCCTCCCTGTCTGTAGGGCTCCCAAAGGACCAGGGCAGCAACAGAAAAGCAAGACAGTGTCTTACTGTAGCTCGGTGTGTGGGTAGATGAATGGTTGAGCAAGTAGGAGCTGAGTAAGGTTGCTTAAAAGAAAAATAGACAAAGGAAGCAGAGAAGAGAAAAGAAAGCAAATACAGGGAAAAAAAACAACAAGTACAAGTAGGTCACTCAGGAAATGGAAGGTGAGCATGGTACCAACATGTGCAAGGGCGAAAATCTCATGTTGAGGAATCGGAGAGCAGGCTGGTCAAGAACACCCAGCTCAGTAACTTCTATCATTTTGATAAATACATACAGGAGCAACAGCACACCGTCTGGGTGCTGTCATTTAAATATATTGTTAAAACAGAAAACAAAGTAGTAAAGGTAGTAAATACAAGGATGCGAAGGAGAGAGGAACTTACATAGTTTCAAAACATGAGAATAGAATGAGAGCTTGAAGGAAGAGGTGGGACTCTGCAGAGCTGGCAGGGAAGGCATGTGTGCAAATGCTTGTGACAAGTGTGGCTAGGTCTATATAAGTGTAGAAAATGATCTATTTGATTGGGAGATGATGGCACATGGGTTTGAGAAAGCTACAGTAGTTGGAAGGACGAGTTTGATTCAGATAGAAGAAAAAAAGACATGTGAAATACAGGAGAATGGAGAAATATCACACACTGAGGAAAAACAAGCACATGGTGCCTCTCTTGTGTAATAAATGGTAAAAGCTCAAGTCTGATCCTATAAGAAGTTGTTGGAGCAAGTGTTGCATTCCTCAACGGAGGATTTTTTTTTTTTTTTTTTTGGTGGTACTGGGGATTGAGCCCAGGGGCATTCTACCTCTGAGCTAACCCCAGCCCTATTTCATTTCTTATTTTGAAACAGGGTCTCACCAAGTTGCTGAGAGCCTAGCTAAGCTGCAGAGGCTGGCTGCAAACCTCAGATCCTCCTGTCTCAGCCTCCCAAGTACTAGAATTATAGTAGTGAGCCACCCTACCCGGCTTCAAGGAGGATCTTTTGTGAGGCCAAAGCTGAGCTGCAGTCCTGGTATCCCGTTTTTCTTGGGATAGTAAGTGGTCCTCACATAACTCGCTGTAAACAGACTCTGTCACAGTCAATTTTTTTGTTGCTGTGACCAAAATACCTGAGAAGCACCTTAGAGGAAGAAAGATTTATTTGGCTCATGGTTTCAGAGGTTCAGTCCATAGTTGGCAACTCCAAGTTAGAAACCTCCTGGCAGCAGTGTGTGTCAGGGAAACCTGCTCAGGGCAACTGGGAAGCAGAGAGCTAGAGAGATCACAAGTGGCCAGGGACAGATGTAGTCCTCAAGACCATGCACCCAGTTACCTACTTCCTCCAGCCATGCCCCACCTGCCTATATTACCACCCAATAAATCCAAATTATTAATCCATTGATAGATTTAGCCACTGATGAGACTAGAACTCCAATTCAATTATTTCACCTCTGACCATTTTGGCATTGCTAATATATGAGTTTTTCCAGGCATATTTCTATCCAAACCATAACAGATTCCTTGCATTCAAGTCATTACTCCAGCTACTGGGTGACTAAATCTGCTTGGGCCCCAGAGATAGACCTAGTAAAATAGAGTGGTAACAAGTTCAATCCAGGAAAAGAAATTAGAGGCCTCATTAGAGGCAAACGTAGTCTAGTATGATATAGCCACATAGAGTAAAAGAGTCTAGCCAACTACAAGAGCCAAGAGGAATACCTCTGTGATAAACCGAGGTTTCTAGGAGGAGGTAATAAAAACACACCATGTGCCACAGCCTGAGGGGTACAAAAAACCCAGCTTACCAAAATTATGTCTCCTTTAGCCCTCTATGGTTCCAAAAATCAACTTAGAGATTTTGGTACCAAAATCCTTTAGGTATCAATATATTAATTTTATATGGATAAGATATTGTTTCCAAAATCTCCTACAAAAATAAAATAGAGTACAGGTAAGTATTACATTTCCCCCCTGATGACTATTTTCAGGATTTAGATTAGGATATTTGGACCATCTAGGGGAAATCCTGGATCAGAATATTGTGCCAAGAAAGGTGAGCCTGCCAAAATCAAGGCTGCCGAATTTGAGTTAAAACCCTTAAACTACTGGTTCTCAGGCCCTGGTTATACTGTGCTGAGACTGTGTAGGCCTATGCTGTTACTGAAATACAGCCTGTCAAGTTAGAGAGTCCTAAAGACTTGATTCTGTGCCACATACACTGCTTTCCTGAGCTCCTTGATTCTATGTCCAAATGGTCAGACCTAAACTAATTAGCAGAACAAATAAAGTTCTGTGGTTTCAGGTCTAAACCTTTCAATACAATACTGTTTTTTAGATCCTAGCTGCTATTTAAATATATTGGGGAATTGTTTTCCATGTTTGTCATTTTGTCCCCAATTTGTAACTAAATTAATTAACTTTGAAGCTTTTGGGAAACAAAATTAATTCAAATTATGGCATGTGATCAGAAAAGTGTATAAATATCTAAGCCAAAGCTTTTGGAATATATTATACATATTGCATATTATAAAATTTGCTCCTCTGTTTCCTTTCCTTTCAGGGAAAAAAGCTCAAGAAGAAATAGTCAAAAGTCATAGGATACTTGTAAACTCAAGGAACTATGAAGACCCATTATGAGGGTATTTTTTTTCTTTAACATTTATCAAACAAGCGAACACACTGTAGTGTGCTTGAGTTCCAACAATGGAAGCCAGAGAGTGAGTCTTGGCTGTTCCTTTTTATATGCTAAACATTTACTGAATGGAGAAATAGTATATGATTGATATATAAGAGCTGCATGTATCATTTTTAGTGAATGCAAGTCTATAAAAATTTCTCTACAAAATACAAAACTGGATAGCTGTTCTGAAAGGTAGAGGCTCTGAGAATATTTTAAAAGGAAGGAAGTCCTAGCAGATGACAAAAGACTGTTTTAGGCATAAAGATTGGTATAAATGTAAGAATGAACATTTAGAAAAAGAAAAGATGGGGATATTAAGTCCAGGTTTCTCCTGACTGGTTCCTTCACACTTCACATCCTGCTAGACTTTCTTCACCAGCAATTGCACACCCTGCAGAGCAGATCCAAGCTACACTGCTGCTTCTCATGCACAGGCCATTTATCGGGGAGTCTGGTGTTGGGAGAGCCCTGCTGCCACAAACTGTTTCCCTGATCCTCTTCTTTTTCAAATAACATGCTCCTTCTCATTTTTAAGTCACTGCTCAGGTATCACCTCCTCTTCTTCTACCCAGACCCAGTTGGGAAGAAGGGAAGGACAAGAAAGGAAGGGTGAAGGATCAACTGGCATCCAACTGCACCCTGTGACAGCTGGAGTTGCACTTACAACTTCTGCTTAATGGTAAAAATCCCTTCACTTTGCCAGTTTTGTTTCAAAATTATCTCCTGACCCCATGCTCTTATCTTTGTCCCAGCAGTTCTGCTTCGAATTGGGTCATTCACATCTGCTGTTCTCTTACAGGAGTCCTCTCCCTGATTTCCTAATTTCCCTTTAGCAATAAAGTTATCAAAATACATTCTGAATTTCCTTTCTTAATGATTGGTAATATACCATGTAATTTTTAGGCTTAAAGTCTCTCATTTTCAAGATAATAAAAATCCAAATTTCTTACCATAGCAAAATGTTTTTTAAAAAATCATCATAATTTGACCTCTTTCTCCACCTTGATTTTGTGCTCCAGGTGCATTAGTCTTCCCATGCCCAGGAAATCCCTGCTCTTTAACACATAGATGCCTTCTGCAGAGCCAGTTCCTTTCCATGAAATTCCTTTTCCCCATTTAGTTCTTCCTACAACTCCAATTCATCCCATAAAACTGCACTCAAGTACTACTTAATAGAATCCTCTCAGTCTCTACCAAGACGAGATACTCACTACATGTCCTATGAGACCACAGCGCTTTGCTCATACGGCTAATTTAGCACTTAGGGTATTATATTTTCATTAACTTTATTTCTGTTTTGGGCTTTATGCTTTGCATTAAACAAGTCCTGGTTTCATTCCTCTTCTATACAAATAGATGGTGAGCTTATGGCAGGCAATAAAACTGCTTTATTCATCTTGTTTTCCCAAAGCTAATCACAATGCCTAGCACTCAGTAGGTAATTGATAGATTATTAGGAAAAGAAAGGAAAGAGAGGGAAAAGAAAGAAAAGATGAAAGATCAATTGGACAAGAGACAATGTTGTGAAAAGAGGAGAAAAATAAATGAAGACATTGTTAAAATTCTGAATCTGGGAACGCACCCATACTTCTGAAAGTATTCATAGTCTTTATAGCAAGGGAAAATTCTGATAAATATAAACTATCCTAAATCAAAGAATGAAAAGATTCCAATTCCAAGAAGGTGAAATAAATATTTCTGCCTCATCTTCCTTTCAAAATATCATTACAAAGCAACAAGTAGAAAAAGAAACTCCAATACAAATTATGTTTATTTCCTGTGGCCACCATAACAAATTCCCACAAACTTGATAGCTTAAAACAACAGAAATTTATTCTGTTCCTGCTCTGGGGGCCAGAAGTTTGACATCTGTTTCACTGGGGTAAACTTAAGCTTTCTGGCAGGGCCATGCTCTCTCTGGAGGCTCTGAGGGGGAATCTAGGCCTTACCTTTCCTAGTTTCTAGTGGCCCTGCATTTCTTGGCATTCCCTGGATTGTGGCCACATCACTCCAATTTCTGCCTCCATCTTCCTATCACCTTCTTCCTTGTTTGTCAAATCTCCCTTTCCCCAATACTTCTGATAGCTTCTTGTACTCACCTAGATAACCCAAGGCCATCGCCTCATCTCAAAATCCCTAACTTAATTATATATGCAAAGATCCTATTTTACAAATAAGGTAACATTCACAGGTTCTAGGAATAAGGGCCTGGACATATTTTTAGGACTTACTAACAGCCTACTACACAGATTCAATTCTCCTCTGAGTTAGGCCTCGTGTGGTGGTGATGCCTATAATCCCAGTACTTGAGAGACTGAGATAGGAGAATTGCAGGTTGGAGGCCAGCCTCAGCAACTTAGCAAGGTTCTCAGCAACTTAGACCCTATTTCAAAAAAAGAATAATAATAATAATAAAAGGGGGCTGCTGGTGTAGAATGCTCGAGGTACAATCCCCAGTACTGAAAAAAAAACTCTCCTCTGGGGTAAATAAGTGCCACAGAGAAAAATAACCTCAGATTTAGACATTCGTGTGTATTGCTCATTAAGAAAGCCAACTTGCACCCAGTATTTCAAAGGGAAGCCTACCAGTGCATAGAGATTCTAACAAGCTATTTAATGCCTTGTCTCAAAATGTAATTGGACAATCAAGGAACATCATTGGATATCCATCAAGGAGAAAACAGGAATCAAAATAAATGAAAGGAAGGAAAGAACTCAGAGAATATGCAGTGACAGGAAAATTTCAAAGAAATGATAACAATGCCCCCAATTGTGAGAAAAACATTGCTTTGGAAAGACCAAACAGAGGCCACGAAAAAGAGGGAGAGAGAGACAGACAGACAGACAAGCAAAATGGATAAATATGCATTTAAAATATGAACACCCCAAGCAAACATCTAGGGAAACTGTTAAAAGATAATGAAAAGAGAACTGAAAAAAGCAATATACATAACAGAAAGAAAAAAATTATTTTTATGCATTTGTCTGGAAATGTGTCAGTGGAGATAATCCAACACTCTACAAATTAAAATTCAAGAAATGGAGATTAAAGAAAATGCTAGCAAAGAAGTTACTAAGGATATAATAAAAGGAAACTTCTCATAATTGACAACAGATTGATAGTTGCCAATCAAGTACATCATCACAAGTGATAAAGAAAGACCTACAATAAGGCACATTCTTATAAAATCCATTACATAGAATAAAGGAAAGATCTCAAGAATTTATACTAAGATAATCAGGTGATAGACACAAAAGAGCAGGTTTCAAAATAACATCAGCCTTCACAACAACATGGAAAGCTGAAAGATAATGGAAAACCCCTTTTAAAATGACAAGAAAATGTTATTTTCATCATAAGTAAGTGACAAATGTCTGAGAAACTAAATATCATTTAACCTGACTTAAACATTACATGATGTATACATGTATCAAACCATTATATGGTACCCCATTAATATGTACTTTTTTGTGTTTTTATGTATCAAAAATAAATTTTAAAAGGAAAATTATTTTCGATCTATAAATCTATACCCAGTCAAAGAGTCAATCAAATATGAAGACAGGGTAAATATATTTCTCAAAGCACAAATTTATAAGATATTTATTGCTTATGGAAACTTTCTTAAAAGGTTACTAGAATATGAATTCCAACAAAGAGAGAGAGATAGAGAGAGAGAGAGACTAAAAGACAAGTAAAGGGAGACTATAATTTCTAGAAAAAAGGAGGTAACTATATCATAAAATGGAAAAATTATTTCCTGGGATGACAGCCCAAAATACTCTGAATGACATCATTTTATAAGATGCCTTAGAAAGCAACCAGACAAAATCCAAAGGAGACAAGATAGTAGGAGAGATTTGCTGGGAGAGGGAGGGGGGACCTGTTAGATTACCTGACCATCTGACCACCTTATTTTTGTAACAAATTAAATATAGAAGCAGTTTATAAAGATTTCAGAGGGTTTGGAAACATGAAAAAAGAAGGGAAGAAAAGAAAGAAGAAAGAAAGAGAGAAAAGAGGGAGGGAAGAATGGAAGGATGAAGGAAGAAAGGCAGATGGTAGGGGAAGAACTGAGCAAAAACAAAAATAATGTATTAATTCAAGGAAAAAAAATTCCAGAGTAAAGGGAATATAATCATACACCAGACTTAATGCAGCCATAAAGAAGAACAAAATTACATCATTTGCAGGGAAATAGAGGGCACTGGAGAACAGTATGCTAAGTGTGATTAGTCAGTCACAAAGAGTGAAAAGTCGGATGTTCTCCCTAATATGTGGAAGCTAGGGAGAATGGGATAAGAAGGGACTCCAGACAAAGAAGGAGAAAACTTTAGATGAGCAAGAAGGGGACCTAACTGAGGGAGATGGGAGGGGGGAAGAGGGAAACCCACTAATGCACACGATGTATATACACAAATTTATTAGAGTCAATCACTATGTTGATCACGAAAAGGAGGGAACAGGGAGGGAATAGGGTGGGATTTGAGGGAGGGCTAAATGAGCAATGTGGGCATGCATGCTTCTGGTACCCTGACACTTATCAAACTGTATAACTACAAAGCACCAATAAATGAATATATTTTAAAAAAAGAAAATTAAAGAAGATAAATGACAGAAAAACCCATATATATATTTAAACTAAATGGTGTTGTAGCTAGATTGGAAGAATAAATAATTTGGGGTTTTAAGAAAGTTTAAATCAACATTTAAAGAAACAAAAGCAAGATGATAAGTTCTAAGTTAAAGAATCATGGGATAGTTCTATGGATGTTATTGAAAATCACAGAAGTAAACTAAAATTAAAGAATTGAGAGTAGTTTTCTTCCTGTAGTGGAACCAAAGGGTTTATTTCTTTATTTTATTTATTTATTTATTTATTTATTTATTTATTTGCGGTACCGGGGATTGAACGCGGGGGCGTTCTACCTCCGCACTACGCCCCCCGGCCCTATTTTTTTATACTTTATTTTGAAACCAGGTCTCACAAAGTTGCGAGGGCCTCACTAAGGAGAAAGAAAGAGAGAGAGAGAGAGAGACAGGGAAAGAGAGAGTGAGAGAGCTGAGGCTGGCTGCGAACCCGGATCCTCTGGTCTCTGCCTCCCAAAGTACTGGGATTACAAGCGTGTGCCACCACGCCCGGCTCGGTTTATTTCTTTAATGATTGACCTTTAAAAGTCATTTAAATTTCAAAAACATGTGCATGTATTTGTTTGGTGAAAGTAAAAGTTATCTTTTTAAAGAAATATTAAGTGCGTTTAACCTATTCCTCATTCTTTTGTTTAAAATTCTTTTTTTTTTTTGTGGTACCAGGGATTGAACCCAGGGGTGTTCTACCTCTGTGCTACACCCCCGGCCCTATTTTTTATACTTTATTTTGAAACCGGGTCTCACAAAGTTGTGGAGGGCCTTAGTAGAGAGAGAGAGAGAGAGAGAGAGAGACAGGGAGAGAGAGAGAGAGAGAGCTGAGG